>JAGFPH010006791.1:0-18162 GCA_018207615.1 Philaenus spumarius
GCGTTACAAATGTGCTGTCATGATCGCACGTTTCGTGCGATCTGCCGGTTCTAGGGTTAAATTAACTTCTGTCTCTAATTAAAACTCAGTAGAAATATTCTGATTATATATATTCGATTTTCAGTTGCAAGGTAGGCCTTTTCTAATTGTAGTGGTTGCAGGTTATCTCATTGCATTAAACATCCCCTGCAGTTGGACCAGTTTAACTGTATAACACAGATAACAATTTCCTTTTTAGAAAACTTGCAGTTATTTAAATAAGCATAAAATGATAGTTCTTTGAGTTGACTGTTTTATTGAATTTTGTAGCACAAATAGCAAATTGCTACATAGATTGCGATTGTTAATATAACATGCGTAATGTTGCATAACACTGTCTGTACATGTTAGGTAAGCCACATGGTAACATAAAAGAAATGTTAACGTTTAGTTACATATCAGCAATATATTTTGCTTATAGCTTATTAAAAGTTTTCAATATCTGTTACACTGCAGAAATACTACACAGTTATAGTTAATTAATGCATAACACTTTAGGCTTGTTTGTGGAAGAATGTTTAGGCTTGACAATGACCAAAATGATATCGGCTTTATAGTTTTGTAGGCTGTCAGATTTACATTTAAAATTTAGGCTGTAAGAATTACATTTAAAGTTTAGGCTGTTGTAAAAAAAGAAATACATAGGTTTCTCTAATAAATTGAACAAAATGAGTTAGGAAGTTGTACATGAACCAAGAGTGGAAATAACCTAATTAAGTTTTACAAGTAATATCTTATAATTATTAAGGTAAAGCTGAAATATTGTACCTGGTATGCGGAAAACAAGGTTTAGAAGTAAATCATGTTCTTCAGCGACACACGTTACCCCGATCAAATTATCTAAAGTTTAGCAACATTACTACCACTTGGCAGCGTCTAAGAGTTTTCGTTCGTAACGGTCTAATGGCCGACGCTTTCTACAAACTCATGACAAAGCGAAATTTCAACTTAATAGATAAAGAACAGCTGATCGGTTGTAGGATGCTATGGCATTCTAAAGTAGTGTTACGGCTTCAGATACCGTACGGAGTCGACGTCTGGCGGAGAAAAGGATAACTATTTGGAAACTGGGTGAAGGTTAAATACAGAAAGGTTGTAAGTAGGTAAAATAAATGATAGAAGTTGTTGATGGACGTTACATCTCTCCCCCCCCCGAAACGACTGCGTCGGAAAAGAAAAAAAAAATTTGAGCTAAACAGGCCAAATTAAGTCAAGCAGAGCAGGTCAATCGAAAGAAATTCGCTTGATTACATAAAAAAAAAAATCTATGAAAATGACTTACAACTAACCATTAATAACCAACTGGTCAATGTACCTCCACCGAAAATACACAACACTCAAAAACAACAAGAACAAACATTATATAACTATAAGTGGACTCGCTGTGTCCTTAAAGTAAGATAAGGTGCTCGAAAGCAAACTTATTAATTGTCTAATCTCTAGGATCGGAAGGTGATCAGTCTTCGGACCTTGCAAGATAGACTAAATGATGCATGACATGTCATGTCTAACGACAATATTTATTTGAATGATTCCGGCGCCGGGAAATATGTGTCATGTCAAGGATACATAATAACCTTCGAGATGGCCAATCTCCTGGTTTAATGTCGAGTCCGGTTACACTTGTTTATCAAGTGATGATGTGTAAAACATTACACAGCAACAAAAACACAAAATAATACCTATAATAGGTTCAGGTGGGGTAAACGCACTTAGCGCAGTTAGCTGAAACAGGATAGCGATTAGAAAAATGACTGATGGGGTCTGTAGGTACTAGGTGAGGCTTCAGTTGTTCAACATGGGCCTTTTTGATGAAATTTCTGGAATGCTGGAAAGATAAGGCAACTGTAACTGGGGTTAGAAAATCGATAATACGAAAGGGCCCTGACCACCTGGGCATCAGCTTGGCGGCCCTCTTATCTATTGCGGAGCTCAGATTGTGCGTCTTACACCATACTAGATCGCCAATCTTGAATTGATGAGGTCTACGGTTCTTATTGTAGACGCGCTCAGACTTTTGATGGGCTCGAAGAATGTTGTTTTTGGCATTACGCCAGATTTGATGAGGGTCGGAATGGTCCCTGGGAAGCAAGTCGTCGATATTCCAGGTTAAGCTGAGCGGGGTGTTGGGCATGAAGTTAAAAATGATTTTAAAGGGAGAAGTTTTTAAGGTCTCGTGGGTTGCGAAATTGAAAGCTAATTGTAGCCATGATAAGGATTTGTCCCAAGAAGTTTGGTTGTTGGAATGATAGGCAATTAAGGCGGCTTTAAGGTTTCTGTTCAGACGTTCCGCATTGTTCGGTTGGGGATGGTAAGGTGACAAGGTGGCGTGCTTGATACCACGAGTGAAGCAGTAGTTGCGGAACGAATGCGATGTAAAACAGGTAGCATTGTCAGAGATCAAGATCTTAGGAAAACCAAAATGCTGGAAAATGTTTTGGCTTAAGGCCTTAATGGTGTTGAAAGAGGTGGCGTCTCTGACAGGGCAAAGCCAGGTGAATTTAGAGAACTGGTCCACAGCGACCAGTATCATGGTGTTGCCTTGCGCCGTTCGTGGTAGTTTACCAACGTAGTCAATGTGGATTTTCTCCATAGGACGGGTTGGGACAATCGATGACAAATAGCCTAGTTTGCTATTTTGAGCGGGCTTGCTCACTGCACATGTTGCGCAACTTCTAACCTTCTGGGTGACATCCTTTACGAGTGAAGGCCAGAAGAAAAACTCACTCACTTTAAATTTGGTCTTGAAAATACCTAAGTGACCTCCTACTGGGGAATCGTGATAATAATTAATGATTAGGTCCACTAGTGATCTGGGTACGCAAATTTTGATAGGGATACCTTTATGATTCTTAAGGCAAAGGGTCCCTTTATTTAGACAATATCTGCTAGAAGATGCACCAGCTTCTAGATCTGAAATAATGGGACTTAAAATGTCATCAGCGCGCTGTTGAGCGCTAATGTCTTGGAAGGCTAAAGGGAAATTAGTTAAAAGGCTATTGCAGACTATGGTGTTCTCAGAAGGAGACGGTTGTTCTGGTTGCTTTTCTAGCTCAAACATCCTAGAAAGTGAATCTGCGATTACATTTTGGGTGCCCCTAATATGTGCCACTTGAAATTTCAAAGAAGTTAATTTGGCTATCCACCGTCCCATTTTGCCTAATTGTCGGGGACGGGCAAGTAGCCATGAAAGGGCCTGGTTATCAGTCTCTAAGAGAAACTCGCGATGCTCGAGGTACTGTCTAAATTTCTCTACTCCAAAGATTACGGCCAGGCATTCTGACTCATACGCAGAAGAGGCTTTTCTTTCCGCAGGTGTTAAGGTGCGGGAAGCATAGGCAATAGGTTGACGAGAACCGTCAATTTCTTGGAGTAGGACTGCTCCTAAAGCGCACGAACTCGCGTCCGTTTGAAGGACAAAAGGTTTGTCGAAATTAGCCATACGAAGTACGGGAGGTTGCGCAATGGCATTACGCAGATATTCGAAAGCAAGTTGTTGCTCAGTGTTCCAAACGAACTTTTGTCCTTTTCGCCGGAGCAGATTCAGAGGAGCGGCGTGTTCAGCGAAGTTTGGGATAAACTTAGAAAAAAAATTGACCATACCAATAAAGCGTGACACAGCTTTTGGATTGGTGGGTTTAGGAAAAGTTCTGATGGCCTTGGTTCTTTCTGGGTCGATTTGCACGCCTCTAGCAGAAACTAAATGTCCAAGGAAACTTATCTCTCTTACTGCAAAACGAACCTTATCGGGATTAACCGTAAGTTTCGCTCTTCGCAAGCGAGATAGGACTTCACGCAGATGTTTGATGTGCTCATCCCAAGTCTCAGAATAGATGACTAAGTCATCGAGATAATTGAAAACGAATTTAAATTTGATGTCTGAGAAAACTTGGTCTAGAAGTCGAGTTAGAACTTGAGCGCCAGTACAAAGTCCAAATGGGACTCGTGTAAACTGGTAGAGCATCCAAGGGGTACAAAAACTGGTGAGATGTTTAGAACTCTCAGTGAGTGGAATCTGATGGTAGGCTGAATTAAGGTCAAACACAGTGAAAAACTTGGCTCCCACAAACCAATTGAAGCACTGGTGCAGATTAGGAAGAGGTACGGCTTCGATTACGATATGTTGATTTAGTTTTCGATAATCGATGACCATTCGGGGTTTCTTTTCAGGATGTTGAACAAGAAACGCTGGAGAAGAATAATTGGAAATGCTTTTCTCTACTACTCCTTTTTCAACGAGGTCCTTGATGTGCTCCCTCAAAAATTGCATTTTCGGAGGGGCCAATTGATAGGGCTGGCTTTTCACCGTTATATTGTCTTTCAGCACTATTTCATATTTAATTAGGTCGGTGAGTCCTAATTCAGTAGTAAGGACATCAGGGAAATTTTCTATGAGTCCTGAGATCTCCTTTTGACATTTGTCATCAAGGTGACTCAGTGGATTTTCGGTGACCTGAGTAGCAGAGGATAAAGTAACTGTAGGAGGTAACCTTTTTTGAAAATTTACTAATTGAAAGGGTTTAGCCTTATAAAATTTAAACGTGAAGGTGCCTTGGAAAAGATCTAAAATGAGTCGACTTTTCAGAAAGAAATCGGACCCTAGGATGAGAGGACACGACAGCTGAGGTGCCACTAAAATTTCAAAATTCCAGCTGCAGTGCTGTATTTTAATATGGACTTTACAAGCTAGATTGATCCCTAGCTTTTCTCCGTTTGCGGTGAGGCACTCCGATTTTACCTCTTGAATTTCTTTAATTACATTTAAAGATTCTAAATGTTCAAAAAGATCAGAAGACATGATGCTCCTGACTGAGCCAGAGTCTAACAAGGCGTTAGTCTTAAAATTTTTAAAATTTACTTCAACAAGAGGTAGAATCTTGTTGCTCAAACCTCTAGATTTTAAGGACTTATAAGTTTTTCTCGTGAGAGAATTATTAGCTAAGGGAGAAAAACTATTGATCTTATCTTTACCTTTTTTGAAAGAATGGCACTCCCAGTTATAGTGACCAGTTGTTCTGCAGTTGAGGCACGTGGGCTTTAAGTAAAAGGGTGCAACTAATCCCTGTTTAAAATTTGAAGAGTGACAAGATTTAGTGGATGTTGAGAGATTACTCTCATGTTTAGAATGTAGTTTGGACCTATACTGATTGTGTATTACCCCAGGTTTAGTATGAAAGGGAACAGATTTATTTAAAAAAGGTGTCTTACGTGGTAAGGTTTTATTTAAGTATGCAGGTTTAAAAAAAGATTGATAAAATTTGATGTGGCTATAATCTTTTTTTACTGAAGGAGCTTTGATTGTAGAAACGACTAATTTTCGCTTCTTGAAATGTTTATTTGGATGTGGAGAAAAGTTATGTTGATACTGTCGACGTTGATTTAGATGAGAAGAAAAATTGTGTTGAATTTGTGTTCTACGATTAGGATACTGCCTACACTGCGGGCTTGTATGACCTCTTCGGCCACAATTATAACAAATAACGGGCGACCTTATGGGTCTAACTTCGGGTTCCGACCTAGAGAAGCTTTTTTGGGTAGACAATCTTTCTTTATCTGTATATAAAGTATTATTGACTTGGGTACAGATGGTGTCCAAGTCATTAAAGTTAACAGGCCTTTTTGCGAAAACCAGACAGTTTCGCACTTCCGGCGAGAGAGCATCTACAATAACCTGGGTGATTTCGGCTTCATTTTTATTGACAAGAAGCACCTGCGCTGCTTCCTTGATGTCGGAGACAAAATGGTGCAGAGTCTCTCCCAAACCCTGAGGTCTGAAGAAGAGATCCTGCTCCAAAGTGTTCCGACGTTTAGCAGGAATAAAATTGTCTAGAGCCTCTCTGTGGAAAGCACGAAACGTCGTATGCTTACATAAGCAAGAGCTTAACGGTTCCTTTGCGTATGGCATAAGGATACTTAAAATATTTCTTTTAATGTCCGGGTAAATTCTACATAAGGACAAGGCAATTTTGATGAATTTAATAAGCTTCTCTAAATCGAAGCCGTCTGTTACGGGCAAAGTTGCTATTAACTTTTCAGCGGGATGGCTAAGTTTGCCATAGACTACTTCAGGAGTGGACTCCTGTGCCAAAATAACGGGAGCAGGTACGGAGCCTGTGTTTAGCGAATTTCTTTCGCTTGACTGCTGCCCTAAAATCGAAATGGTGGGAACTGTGGTCACATTGATTTGGTGCGGCGCTGCGGACTGCGTAGAAATTGCTGACTCATTTAAATTATCTCCGGAGAGCGACTGGAAATTTAATTTAAGCATTTGCAGAGCTGCCAACATGCGGTTACATTCTGCATTGTGTTCAGTGGCATTTAAATTTAAGTTATTGATACCTGTAATTAATAGGCTCAGCCTAGCCTCAAACAGTTCGAGCCTTGTATTGAAACGAACTAATGCTAAATTTTGTGTGGAGTTTAAATCAGAAAACGTATCATTTAAATCATCAAGAGTTTCCTGAGCAAGGTCTAACTGCTCCTCAACATTATCAACAGTGATCTTATTAGCACAAGGCTCAGAACCCGCCTGAAGTAGGCCTCGCAAACTAGGTCGCATAGTCCTTACAGTGCCAACACCGCCTCCTCGCACCATTACCTCAAAAGAAAGTTCTGGCTTTCTAAGATAATCAACTATTTGTTGTAAGTCCGACATGTTTATTGAATTAAATAAAAAAAAAGCCAGGTGATAATTTGGAAAAGAGTAAAAAAGCTATGTGTACGTGAATAATAAAAAAAGGAATTAAAGACAGATACAAACAGAGAGAAATTTTGTAATTTTTTTTGAATTTTATTAAGTTTCTATCTATTTTTGGATTTTATGAAATTTTATTAATTTTTTTGGGTTTTATAGTTTTTTTTTGTAATTTTTTTTTTGATTTTATTTGTCTCTGCTTGGATATATCTAAAATTGTATGTAAAAAGGGAAGCCAAAAAAAAAAAACAAAAATTTTTAAAGTTTCATCAAAAAAAAAATATAGGTTTATGAAATATGTCGTAGTATGAGAAAGGTGCGACGGATGAAGGAAATATCGATAGGAAAGAAGAACAAGGACCATTGAGTTACCACCAAACGAAAAATTAAACTATATAACAACTATAATCACAGAGTGTGACTAAAAGCAAAACTAAATTTAGGCCTATCCGACGACCGGACAGCTGAAACAATTTTTAAACGGAAAGTAACCACGGTCTGCGGACCAGAAAACATGTACCAATCTTACAAAAAGAATAATTAAGGGAACGGAAACGATACTGGGCCACATAGATTGGTACTGTTCAAGACTTACCTTAGAATTTAAATATCACCAAAAGCAGGAATATTTCAGCTTATCTCTTACAATGCACAGGATACCTAAGGTTACCTCAATAAACCATAGAAATATGTATAATTTTAGGTTTATTAACCAAGTTAAATAAAGTTTATACGCCCTTAATACAAAAAAAGATAATTAACATGCCCTTAATACAAAAAAGATTGAGATTTAAAAAAGAAAACATATATATTTTATTAAATTTAATTTAAAAACCCTTCCCAAAAATAAAATTCAAAAAACCCTCCCTTTTAATAATAATTACAGAAATTATACAAAAAGATTTACAAGTTACAAAGATTTAACATGAAATACCATGGATTTGTTTTAAAAAAATATATATATATGTCGTTGGCCAACTCTAAAAGGTAATTATAAATAATTAAATAAATAGACAAAATTTATCATGAGACGTCTCTCTATATATATATAAAAAAAGGTATGAAATTTCTAAAGTGTAGCCCTTAGGGCTGAAGTCCGAAATGTGCTAGCTTGCTCCTCCCAAATTATTTAATACTAACATATCCTAAATAGTACACATATGCAAAAATTATTTTCAAAATACAGCCTATTTAACACTTAACATAAAAAAGAACAAATGCAGATAGTTCTCATTTTTTAACCCTAGAACCGGCAATGTTAACGAAAATGGATTTTTTGGCGTGTGCAAGCATTTATTCAAAAATTCGCCAAAAATAATAAATTAACCCCAATCCAAAAGTGTTCCATAGCTTTTTTGTAGAGAAAGGTTCAAAGAATTTGTATATGCCAGTAAAAAAATTATAGATGTAAAATTTAGAAAGTTATTAGCTCAAGAAACAAAAAATGTTCAGTTACGAAAAATAAAAGTTCAACTTTAAGTCTACATAAAAAGTAGTAAACATTTTTTGTAATTTTTTCCATAAATGTAAAAAAGTTTCGTAATTTAGTTCTAAATAGAACTGTATAAAAACATTTAACATTTTCAAATTTCTTATTTTGAAAACACGAGATTTTATGTTCTTACTACAAGTCTGCTATCAAAAGTATGCCAAGTTAGAAACGTAATTTACTAATATATGCTGTGCCCGAAAATAAAATATTATTATAAAAAAGTGTAGAGAATAAATCAAAGAACTGAACTGTATACTTGTAAATTATCTTTCCATAAAAGTGTTTGACTTAGAAGTATTTGAATAACAAAAGTTAGAAAAATATAGTAAACTCTCGTCTGTACAAGTTGCGCGCGCATTCTCGTATGTCTCCCTATGCTATAAAAGTCCGTTACGCTACAGATTTGAACGTTAGGTGAGACCGTATTAGCAGTCACTTTCCCACGGTCCTACACAATAAACTGTTCAAATATAGCAAATTTGGTTTACAGGGGAAGTTAGCTTGAAGAATTATCTTTACAAAGATACCAAAATATCTATAAAAAACTATTGAGGTCATAAAGATCTCACGTGAAATAAATAACGCTGTTTATTGGTTGGAAAACTGACCAATTGCAAGGGTCTACAAAACCCCTTCTAACTTCAATACTATTGGTCCGATTTTTGATTGGATGAAAGTTTTGGATAGGGGAAATTGTGATGAATCCATCGGTACATAGGTTTAACTAAGACAACGTACTGGGCGGGTTTTAGAGATTGACAAAAGTTGAGTAATTTCGTTATGTTTTGTATGAATTTTCGGGCGCCGATTGATTTGTAGAAAACTAATAAACTGCAACGATGATTACGTATGTAAATATACGTTTTAGAAAGAAATTGTAAATACAAAAAATAAAGTTTGAAACATTACCTTTCCAATGGTGTTTGTCTTTTTGAGATTGGAAGATTTTTAGTGGGTCAAATATTCAATACAATCACGCGTTACAAATGTGCTGTCATGATCGCACGTTTCGTGCGATCTGCCGGTTCTAGGGTTAAATTAACTTCTGTCTCTAATTAAAACTCAGTAGAAATATTCTGATTATATATATTCGATTTTCAGTTGCAAGGTAGGCCTTTTCTAATTGTAGTGGTTGCAGGTTATCTCATTGCATTAAACATCCCCTGCAGTTGGACCAGTTTAACTGTATAACACAGATAACAATTTCCTTTTTAGAAAACTTGCAGTTATTTAAATAAGCATAAAATGATAGTTCTTTGAGTTGACTGTTTTATTGAATTTTGTAGCACAAATAGCAAATTGCTACATAGATTGCGATTGTTAATATAACATGCGTAATGTTGCATAACACTGTCTGTACATGTTAGGTAAGCCACATGGTAACATAAAAGAAATGTTAACGTTTAGTTACATATCAGCAATATATTTTGCTTATAGCTTATTAAAAGTTTTCAATATCTGTTACACTGCAGAAATACTACACAGTTATAGTTAATTAATGCATAACACTTTAGGCTTGTTTGTGGAAGAATGTTTAGGCTTGACAATGACCAAAATGATATCGGCTTTATAGTTTTGTAGGCTGTCAGATTTACATTTAAAATTTAGGCTGTAAGAATTACATTTAAAGTTTAGGCTGTTGTAAAAAAAGAAATACATAGGTTTCTCTAATAAATTGAACAAAATGAGTTAGGAAGTTGTACATGAACCAAGAGTGGAAATAACCTAATTAAGTTTTACAAGTAATATCTTATAATTATTAAGGTAAAGCTGAAATATTGTACCTGGTATGCGGAAAACAAGGTTTAGAAGTAAATCATGTTCTTCAGCGACACACGTTACCCCGATCAAATTATCTAAAGTTTAGCAACATTACTACCACTTGGCAGCGTCTAAGAGTTTTCGTTCGTAACGGTCTAATGGCCGACGCTTTCTACAAACTCATGACAAAGCGAAATTTCAACTTAATAGATAAAGAACAGCTGATCGGTTGTAGGATGCTATGGCATTCTAAAGTAGTGTTACGGCTTCAGATACCGTACGGAGTCGACGTCTGGCGGAGAAAAGGATAACTATTTGGAAACTGGGTGAAGGTTAAATACAGAAAGGTTGTAAGTAGGTAAAATAAATGATAGAAGTTGTTGATGGACGTTACAACTAATCTCACTGTCACTGTCAGTGGAGTCTTCATTTAGGTTGATTATGAAGGGCTCCATTGTGTCATCCCTGACGATGTCCATAACTATAACATAATCATAACTAATAACAGTTTGTGTGGGACTCCCAGTTCATCCGGTTTACCCACTAAACATTGACCTCTTTATTCCATGCTTAAACCCACGGATACTAAAATACACGGTAGGGGTCACGCGCAGGTACCTGCCGCCCGGCTCGGAGACGTGACGTCACCATGGACCCACCGCCTCGCTGCACTGTATACAGACTACACAGTCCACAATGCCATTCGCTATTCGAACACTAAAACGCGTAACCTGCAGAATTCAATTTCGTTATATATTTTTAATACTTAGGGACGAAAGTATAATTTTGCAGGCCAGTACGATTTTATATCGGTATATACATTTATTAATATTAAAAGTGCCCTAACCATGCCGTTACCTTTAAGTTTTGTGCAATAATCACTAGAGTTTGTGCACAAGTTTTAAACGATTTTTTTATTCAATGCAAAGTTTGATCATGTTTGACCTAAACCGTAACATTTATAAAGATGTAATTCGTTTATACTTATCACAGAGTATAAGTTGACCATTTATTTATTTCAGAAACAATTTAATTTTTTTAAATTTTAACAAGCCATTCGTCCATGAGAGCTCGTATCTGCTGTAACCACCTTCATCAGTCTTCCCCACTAGATATTTTTTAAAATATATTTTACATGTAATTGTTTCTGAAATAAATGTTTTACCAGTCTCAGTCTCCAACCAACACCTTGTAAAACCAAGGTAATATTTCGAAGGAAATTTTACAATAAAACTAGTTGAATATTATGATCGCAGATCTGTCATGGTTAAATAATATTAGGAGCAACGTAGATATAATTTTCCGAAAAAGTTTGTATATATATTAATAATAGTTTCTTATCAGCAAATTAATTATTAAAATTGTGGAAAATATTTTTTAAATTAATTAATAATACAAGAAATAAAATATTGTTTTACATGAGTAAGTACAATGCATATAACCAATTTACTCGTATATACAATCAATTTATGTATATGTTTATATCATCCAAATTGATATCTTCAACTTTGGTTACTTGTAGAAGAACGCCCAGAAATGAATAATTATAATATTTAAAGATCATCATAAAAAAAACTAATATTAACTAAGGAAAACTGAGTTAATTGGTCTAAAATTCTATTGTAAACGTACGAAGAACACATTTGGTAATTGTTTTCAATTGATAGTTTGAATCAATACTGCAAGAACTCTCTAAACACCAGATGCACATCTTCTTTATTCAAAAATTAGTAAAACATTTAGTGAGCTTCAAATCTCAATAAACATTATATTGTAATATTTTTTATTTGAACTTATTTATTATGTATTTTATAGTTTCACTTTTTTCCCCCACTACTTAACTCTTTGTTTAGCTAGCCAAAAGAAAGTTTGGTTAGTTTTTTAACATCTACAACCTAATTTTTACAATAGAGTCAAACCATTGTAATAAAAATGGTAATTGCAACGAATTTGGAAACAAACAACAGAAGTAAATATCGCATCAAAACAAGCTAGTAAGTTTAGACGTTTCAATTAAAATTAAATAGAAGGTATTTATGTTAACACGGTCGCAGTAGAAGTTCATGCTTTTAAAATTTTCCTAAATAAAATATATATAATTTATAAATACAAAACCAGGACTCATTAATTACTTATTCAAATCACATGACTTGTATAAATGGTTTAGGCAATATAAACAAAATATAGTTTATACAATAATATTATATTTAAAAAAATGTAGGCTACTTATTACACTCCATCACAAAATTATCCCGATTATAAAGTCAGTTTAGTTATCTATTTAATATAAGTATACGGGCGGCAGGCAGCGTGCCGGGAGGGTGGGTTCAGAGTGACGTCGCTGGCACGTGAGTTTACTGCGCATCCTATTCATGACCCCTACCGTGTATTCTAGTATCCGTGCTTAAACCCACGCTGGGACCGCATTTCCCCATTACTTCGGCATATTACCACTTTCAGCCATCTTAAGCCCCTTATTACACTAGGCCGCCAGGCGGCGCGGTACCAGCTACGTCACCGGTGACTCTGTTGGCGACGCGTTCTTATTACACTAGGCCTGCTCAGTGTAATAAGCTCGGTAAGATACAATGCCCCTCTACGATTCTTGGCCACCAGTGGTTGCCGGCTTGGTAGCAGGGTAAGGCAACCAGTCAGCAGCCAAAATCTGGTGTCGCCACCGGCTGCCGTAATATAATAGGCTCCATAACAATCAATGCCCCATAGCTATCAGCGACACCGGTGTCTTGGCTGGTGTCGTCACCAGGTGGCTTAGTGTAATAAGGGCCTATGGCTCCGTCGCGTATGGAAGGCTGCGTTTATTGGGCCATTAGTAAGTCTTCCAACTTCTTTTGTCTGAGCAATAGTTCAGTAAAGATTGCCACTTTCTTCCATTGTTCCTTGTCTAAAAGCATAATCCCGACGATGTTATCAAGGTTTATATGCATAACCGATTTTCTAAATGGGCACGTGCCCGTTGGTGCAAGACATTAGTTAGCGCAAAATTGTAGGAAAATAAAACCGAAAATTAAGTATGCAAGTGCTATAACGCTTTGGGATACGACCATCGTACTCACTAAATTATTATGTTTTTTAATTACATGTAAAGAGATTTATAAAGGTTGTGCGTGCTTATGTGAAAGAGTAGATAGTAGCAGCTACTTGTCTCGGACCAATGGCTTATGACTTATGAGGAATGAATGTAGGCTTTGATGTGTCTGTGGTCACGTACGCTCTCCCCATTACCTTCACTGTAAATTCATGTTACCACTTGAAACATATGCGTTTTTCACTAGTCAAGATACTGCTGTCACTGTCATTTAACCAGTGTGTGCGACGGTACGTTACGAAGCTATCGGAGGATAGTGGTGTTATTGTTGTACTTTTTACTGTATTGATTGTAATTATGAGTAATCGTAAAAAACCCAGTGTTTCTGAGTTTCGTATGCGGGTTGCTAAGAAACAGCCTAATGAAAAAAACGCGTTGAAGAAGGTTCCCAGGATAAGTAGTTTTTTTAGTGTTGCTTCTGCACCTGAACCAATCCAATCCTCTCAGTCTACACACAACACTATTGAACCTAAGAACTATGATACGATTGATAAAATTTGCAATCAATAACTATCTCACATGGTAGTTTTGGCACACCAAGAGCCTGATATCAGCTATAGTATGGTTGATACATCTAAAATCAGGGACCAAGACGATTTCGTACTAGAGGACTAGAGGCCACATGGAATATTAATGATGAAATACAGGTGAGGAAAATAATACAACAATGAAACTTGATTACACAAATATTTGATTGACGATTTTGCAAGAGCCAAGGCTAGAAAAAAGCCAATTAATTGTTTAGGATAAGAAATAAAGGGATGAGGTATAACCTAAACGTTTTTAGTAAAACGTATATAACTCCTATGCGCTTTGGCATGGGGTGCCCAGGGCGCTGTTGATTTCTAAATCGTTTATTATAGGTATGCACGTTATAGTTGCAACACATATATAAATATATTCTATTGAACTAAGTAATCAATATAGACCACGGATAACACGACAGTACAATTTAATTCGGAGTTGGTAGTTTCTATCCCTCAAGAAACGGAAACATTAAAACACATTCGATACATTTTCTGTGTTAATGAGAGAAACTTGGACACTTGAAGAAACAATATATGTTAATGTTTCATTGGAGTAGATCGTGAACTGGAAACTTTGAATACAAAGTAGACTAATGTTGTAGCTTTTAAACGTATTTTAACTCCAGGTCGTAACACAACCTCTTCCCTTTTTTCCTCTGAATACGTCTATTACTTCCTTCACTCCAGGAGATACATTTTCGTACAGTCTTTAATTAATCTTATATTACTAACTATACTTGCACATCGTTTACCAGTAACCATTATCAGTAAATTTGACGACTATCTTTTGTTATTTTTTTTAACAAAAAATAATTTAACAATAAAATTTCTATATGATTTATTTACTCTCTACTGATGTTGTTGTACAACAGAAATAGTATTTACATCTTTTACACATTTTTATATTAAATTACAGGAAAATAATACTGATGATACTAAAAAAAGGTGCAAACAAGTCATTATAAAAAAATACAAAAACATTATTTGTTTTAAAATTAAAACCAATAAAGTTTTATTTAAAAGACTTGAACACATTTAAAATTTTATATTATTTTCCCGCCAGATATACTACTTTAAGAGTTTTTTTTGTGCCTCATTAGTAGGGTACAGATTCCGGCGCGTAAGCTGGAACTTGAGCAAACCACCAATAACCTGACTAAAAACCTCAGTACTCCAGGCGGGTAGATAAACCAATTCCAAAATTCCCCACACCCCCAGACCATCGCGCCAGACCGAGTTCAAGTGAATGTGTTTACTATGTCGCATAACCAAAATTGTGTTTGTAATTATGTATGTTCATGTTTTAATAAAGTTACTTTCATAGTAAAATGCAAATTATTTACTAAAACTGTAGCTGGAGGAAACATGATGTATGTCTTAAGGTAAGAAAGTATCTTAGTCAACATAACATGTCCTTTCGAGGCGACAAAGTGATACTTTCCTCCCTTAAGACACAAATAACTATTAAAGAATATAACACATGTTTATTTTTAAGCGTGGCGAAGCCCTATAAAGTTAAAAGTTAAGCTGTAACTAACCATTCGTCACCTCGAAGAAAGATTTGTTCGTCAACTCAGAATAATGTTAGGGCAAAAACAACACGATACACTTTCACAGTCAAGGCCAAACTGAAGCTATAGGAAAGGGTGCGCCTTTAGTTCTCTCGTAGACAAAGACATTTTAGTTTTTGCAAATCCCATCATAAAATTTGCTAATAGTTAGTGATTTAGGGTTAAAACTTAGTAACCTATAATTTAGTTGTTTTATACAAGTAACCTACAAATTTGTGAATAAATATTAAACTTGTCCTGTGAAATAATGCCACTTAATGAAATAAAATTTTAACACAAATTTTCACAATTAGTACGTTTTTTAATAAAACAGCGTTTTAACTGCATAGCTGCAAATTTCAGTTAAGCGCGATTTACAATACTCTAACCATAACTGTTATAGTTATAACTTGGACTTTTGGAATTGGTTATTTTCTATTAAGTTGTGTATTTCTTTCTTTATATTTGCCTTGCTTATTTTTAGCCATGTATATTTTCGACAGGAGAAAATACGTGAATGATATAGAAGAATTCGGGCTATACAAAGCCTTCATATACAACCAATCGCTATACAACCAGCTACAGTTTCACTCCAACACACTGTATGATAAGGATATCTGACATAATCTGAACACGGAACTTAATCAGTAGTCGATCGACCGCTCAACCAAATAAACGTTTATCCGATGTTACACATCACAGTTGTGTGTTATATAATATGATGTGAATATTTTAATGTTTTTTTAACATTATGTGATGATGAAGCATAGGCTTCGAAACGCGTAATAAACACGCAGAACTAAGTTACACGACGAGGTAAATTTAGTTATTGTAAATATGTTTAAGGAGTCAGGACCGGTGGTGCTTGGTGCTACTTGCGGTTGGTTGTACTTTGCTTTATTATAGTTATGTATAACTATATATTACTTAACTACTAGTAAAGTAATTTGGTTCTAAAAAAGGGGGTTATTCGGAAAGTTTTCCGTGAATTTTGAAAATTGTTGATTTTATAGATTTCGACGTGGTCTTTTAAAATTTTCACTTTCCTCCCTCGTATCTTTGCAGCTCGCTACGTCATATTGGAAAAATAAGTTTTTTGACAATATCTCCATTCTAACTCATTTTACGATGAAAATAGCTATACAATGAATTAAAGTAGAGAAAAGTCCACTCCAACACACGTTTTGACCGTAAAAACTCGTTTCCACACTACTATAGAGGAAGAGTAGGCTAAGTGCCTTTTTTTTGTGGTACCCCAAGTGGGCCTAATCCAAATGTAATGCACTATTACAAAAATTAGCACATTCTCCTTCGCTTCGCTATCCTTGATGGACCAAGTTTTGCGAGTGCATCGACTTCAGTACCGAGGAAAACGTCACAGATAGAAATTTCTTCCACGTCTTCCTACTGAACATAAAACCGCTTAGAGTTGTAACAGTTGTACAGTGTTTGGACTCATTTTTCCAGGAATAATATTTAGAGTTCAATATTTAGAGTAAAAATTAAGTTAAGTTAACAGTTAAATTTTTTTTATTTTGTAGCAATAGGGCTAGTTGGTGACTCATAGAAGAACGATTAGCGGCAGTTAGGCCGTGTGAGTGTGTCTGCGCGTGGGGGAGTGAGGGTCGATTTTACTTCAGAGCGTACGGCTGTTTGGACAAACTATAGAACATTTTATTTTGCCTTGCTTAAAGATTGCTGATGTTGTATCACAGTCACTGAAGGAGTGCAAGAATAATACGTTTTATGTAGCTGTTTTGTCTATAATATTTTTTGTTGATCATATTTGTTGTGACATTTATCCTCTGTCTGGTTTGAAAATATAGTACTGTATATATTATTATATAAATTATACCTGCTAGAATAAATACGATCAGTTTGAGTACAATGTTCCGCCAATCCTAGCTTAACCCTTTTATTTGAGTTCGAATAAAAGGGTTAAGCTTGGATTGGCGGAAAATTGTGCAATATAAAATATATGTTTGAACTCGTAGATAGAGCCGTCCAAAGAATAAGAAGATCTGCATCTTCAACAACAACTATTACGGAATCAAATGTAGATGAAATTGCTGGTTGTCGTATTGATTATTAGCGTGTCCGCAGCTTCTTATTTTGTCTTCAACATTCCAATGAGGCGTTTCTTGTTTGAATCGTTGCCCATGAATTTATCTTGTGACACAGTTGAGATCATTGTCTCGTCAGAAAGTATGTCTACTGAAGCATTTTTCAGCGACTGTAGTAAATTGCTGTGACTTTATTTTGCTTATTATTTTGTTTTGACTTTGCAGATTCAAAAAAATCTTGTTAGTTTTATAGTTTTTTTTTTGTGTATACACTAGCCAACAATACTGAATAAAGCTGGTAGTGTTTAAGAAAATATTTATAATTTTAATTGTATAAATTAAAAACTAAACATTTCTTATGTTCACAATTTTAAGCTGTTCTAATGCTCAGGTCTTGGAATTGCCTATCTGAGTTTAAACTAGTACATCTGATGAGCTATACAAATAAGACAAACCACCAAGGTTTCGATATTCCTGGGAGCAAAATCCCCTACTAGATTTTCGTTATATTTTATAAAATTAAGGAAGGCTTTATTAAAAATAAGTCTGTTTGATGTAGCAATGCTATTCCCTCCAATGTATAGACCAATACATTTGTTTTTGGCAGTTCGGATGATTTTATATTTTAAACAAGTAAAACATAAGTAGTCATCCCCCCACTTGAGTCGTAACATGGGCTCTTATGGCACTACGTTTTAGCCAATCAGAGAGCCGCATTTGGTCACGTGACTACGTTTTAGCCAATCAGAGAGCCGCATTTGGTCACGTGACTCTGGGAGTGGGGTGGGTGTTGTCAGACATCTCCTATATGTACAGCGTGTTCCAAAACGACTGGGTGAATGGAAAGATGTGTACATACGTTGTATCCTCGATGTTAAACGATGTCGCTACTTTTATAATCTGTCGTCACCTAGTTCGCCATCTTATCGA
>JAGFPH010006791.1:36639-53609 GCA_018207615.1 Philaenus spumarius
ATCACTTCCAACGTGTGGTCTTAAGCACACCCAGTTAATTTTTTTTTTTATAGAGAACGAAAGAAGAAAATATAATTTGTATGTTTGTTTGTTTATTGACATTTAACTTAAAAACTACTTATCGTGCATCAATTCCTGAGTAATATGTGAACACGTGATGAAAACATGAGTTAAGATAAATGTTACTTTTTATGAAATATAATATTGAAATAGAAGTTAATAACGAGTTTTGAAAATGTAAAGTTTGTTGTAGATGAAACGTCTATTTAGTGTTTTTACGCCAGACAAGGTTAGCAACCAGATATTTATTAAGTTAAAAATGTATTAAATTGCTAAATGAGATTTTGCTAATGTTGCTTTAAATTTTGCTTGCCTAAGTAATGTTTACTGCCATTAAACCCGGCCAGTATTAACCCTTTTAATTTATTTATGCTATACGCGTATGTTTGGCTTCATACAGGGCTATGAAGGAAGGAAACTAAACAGAGAATAAACAAAATCCGTTTCGTTTAGTTCTGACTTTATTCGTTAAATGGAAAATATTACAACTTTCCAGATATTAAATAAATTCATTAAAATTTGTTTTATCTCTATTCTTCTTCCATAAAGACATGGTTTATTTGATCTTTGTTTAGTTCTTTAATCACGTTATCAAATTGTATTAATCTCGTGATCTTTTCATATTTGATTACTAAACAGATCTACTTCCTAAAACTAATTTGTTTATAGAAAATCTCAGAATTTTAAGGAAATTAAATAAATTGTATTAGACACCATTTTTATATTCTCGTTTTACAGGCAAAGTACTGCAACGAACGTGACCTCTAGATTTCAATTTCTGTACCCAAATGTTAAATAAAATGTTGTTTTAAAATTACCATCCCAGTCAAATTAGCTCTCTAACAGCATGGTTTCGGAAAACAATTTAAGCAGATCTGAGTCGAACTGGAAATTATGTTAACCGTCTCAGGACCGATCCCTCTGAGGACCATTCCTACAAATGAGGGTTCCTAAATAAGGGTTGACATTGTAGTGGTTAAAAGAGGAAACTTTTTTAACTAACCTACACAAAAATATATATTGCTGAAAATATGTAAAATGAAGCACCAAAATCTCGAGTTAAATATATCGGTTTTTTATCGGTCTAAAAGTCTATAATTCTTAAACTATTTGGGGAGAGTGTAAATTTTAAGGGAACAAATAAACTTTATTTTGTTTTGTAAAAAGAAAATCATTTCATTTTGCGAATTTAGTTTTTTTTTAAAGAGAGGTCAACAAAATCGAGCTAGCACAAGTTTTTGTCTCACAAAGTAGATTTTGGGCTCATTTGCTTTCTGTCAATTTTATGAATAAAAATAATTGAAGAGTTTTTCTTCCGCATCCAAAATATCGAAAATAGCCAAAACCTAAACTGTTAGATTTTCTAAACCGTCAAATTTCCTATACATTGTCAAATTACATTTTATCGATAAACATTGTATAAGTTCTTCATAATAATGATATTCTTGACAAATTTGTAGAATCAGAACTATATTTTTCAGCAAATATCACCGATTCCCTCAAACAATTCAACATGGCCATGGTTTAAAAACAAAATAAAGTTGAAAATTCTCCGAAATAGTATTTAACAGTTGAACTTTACAAAGCATTATAGAATCTAATTAATTATGCGTAATATGCGTAATTTTATTCTATAATGCGTAATTATGCAACAATTATCCAACCTACATTTCTTTATTTATGAGGTTATATTACCTATAAAACACATGTACTTTTGTTATGCAAAAATGATCCAACCATCAATTTCATTAAAACACAATAAGTTGACTTGAACTAACCCACTTCTTATTTACTATTTCTCAGATTTGCAACTGAGATCCAATTGATTGGATCCCTGTTCCATAACACAAGGAAATGTTTGCTGGATCCAACCCACTTTACAGATGATTGGATCCATTTAGCATAACAAGAGTTCTGATTGCAGCTGTTTCTTCTGTCATTAATTTGCTTATTTTTACTGTGAAAATTTAATATTTGAATTAGTTGTTAAGAAATGAGTACAGTTCCTAAAACACCATTTATGTCAAGAGGAAAACTATTATGATCGTTTGTAAATAAAAACTTTGAAGTTGTGAAAAAAAGAAGTTTGAAAAAATGCGACATGAGACTGATCCCGTAGAAGTGAAAAAGCGGAAGGTAAGATTTAGGTTAAAGTGCTGTTTCTTATTGGTGTTGATTATTATATTCTGATTTTAAATGATTATCTACAAGTTAACGAACCAGAATATATTTTAAAATGGTGGAAAATATAATATACAGTTAAGCCTATTTTTTCAAAATTGTAGACCTATTATTATAATTATTATAATTTATAACATATCAACTAGGTTTATTGACTTGTATTGTACAGAATAATGTATTCTATTAACATGTTGAGCTAATTAAATTATTACTTTAAATCAGTCTACAAACCCCTAGCGTGTGTAAAGTAAGCGCATTAAATGAAATAAAAAATAATACAAATTAAAACAAATTAATGAACTTAAGACATAGGCTTAATAAACCAGTTTAACATAGTAACATTATACTTTATAACAGCAAAGAGTCCGGGAACTAACAAGGAACTTGGAAGTTTAATATTTAACTGGATTGTTAGTGTAGTAATATTGTAAAAAATTCGATTATGTTTCATTGTTATGGCTTTTATTTTGAACTTTTCTGTGTGTTTTTTAGGCAAGCATATGTGAAGAGAAAAAAAAAAGAAAGTTTTGATGCCACAAACAATCAGCCGAGCTTGGTTTTGAATTTTAATGATTTGGGCTTGACCATATCTGATAATTTAATTGTTAGCCCTGATGAAGAAATGTTCACCAATGAAGAGATTTTAAACTATGAACTAGATTTAGATGTAATAGATAATTTTAATATACCAACACATATTTTCATAGAAGAAGACTCAAGTAAAGAAATTTGTTTAACTCAAGATGGGATTAAACAAATAAAAGAGCACTGTGGCGACAAAATCACACTGATTTAAATAAAAACCCGAACCACAAAACAAGGAGCAAAACCTATAACTAAACATGTCATCAAAATGTACATAAGGGTAAGGTATTAAACTTAACTTACAATTTAGTTGTTTAGTTATAGTGTTTGCTCCTTGTTTTGTGGTTCGGGTTTTTATTTAAATCAGTGTCCAGATGGATAAATAGTGATGTTTTGAATGAAGAATTTTGATGTAATAAGTGAAGACATCGCTATACTTAAACCTATGATTGTAGATGTGATTTATAACAACAATGGTGACGGAGTGAGTGGTGAGAGTGAAGAATTAGAAAGTGAATGTGAGCTGGACAGATCTAAAGGTAGGCCTAAAAGGGCTCTGAGAAAGGAAAGAAAGGCCTAAAGGCATCCTGTTTGAAGAAGTACTTTTCTAAATACTGAGATCCAAAAGTAACTCATGTAAACCTTTGGTCTGATTCTTGCGGTGGTCAGAACCGTAACATCAAAATCACTCTCATGCTCCATAAACTGTTGGCTTCATATACTAATCTGCAATCAATTTCAATAAAATTTCTAATCCTAGGTCACAGCTACCTTCTAAATGATACAGACTTCGTATTTATAGAATCGGCTCTGAAAATTCAGCAGAGAATGTACACAGTAGATGACTACATGCAGTTAATGAAAACTCGCATGAAGAAAAACCTCTAATCGTGGAAAAAAATCCAAAGGAAGACTTTTTATCTATATATTTTCTAGGAAAGGGAATTACTAACATGAAAAAAGATGTAAAAGGTTAATTGGATCAAAATGAGAGAAATTACCATTTTTAAATCCAAACCATTCATTCTCAACACGAATACAAGTATGGAGTTTGTGAGTGTATACCAAGAAATTGACATACACAAAAGAAACAAAGGAAGTCCAATGGGACTTAATCTATTTGATCAAGATTTATAAAGTTTGTGACCAAAAGGAAAGCCAATTAGCAAACCAAATCTTAATGATTTAAGATAATGCATCGGACCACCACCATCGGACGCTAAGTCTTACTATAATAGTTTAACAGGCGATTGTCCCGTTACTGATGACATTGATTCTTTTAATGTACAAAATTAGATTTCGAAATAGAGAACGATGAAAATTTACTTTAAGTTTTACAGCCAAATAATTTGGCCTTTTAGAAATTTACTTAAATTAATTTACTTAATTTACTTAAAAATTTATCTGAATGAATATGTTTCAGTTCCAATATAATTAATGTGTTTCTAATCTTCTTTGTAAGAAGTTAATAATATAATATATTTTGTTATAATTTATAAACAATTCAAGTGTTTAGGTCTAGGTGTTTAAATGTAATAAGGCTATAGAAATTTGTACTTAAAAAATATTTGTGAATGATTGTTTAATTATTTTCAATATAGATAGTTAATGTATTTCTGCTCTACTCTGTAAGAACTTAAATGAGTTAATGCTTTATTATGTCTATTAGAAATCAAGTTTTAAGCCTAGTTATTTCCAAAATTATGTTACAGATTTTTATTTACAAAACTTGTGTGAATAAATATGTTTAATGTCCTATATAACTAATATGTTTATATTCTACTCTGTAAGAATTTTTTTTTTAATATGGTTTTTTAGTACGTATTTTATATAATAATTCAAATGTTTAGATTAGTTATTATTTCTTTGTAATCCATCCTTTATGCTATGCTTAATTTCCACATAACCAGCAATTTTGAACCTTGATAACCTTCTTACAGTTAGTTTTGGAACAAGAATCCAACCCAAAAGACCTAGTTGCAAATCATTTAGGAGGAAAACCATCTTAAGCATTAAAGATCTAACCCACAAATTATGCAATAAAAACATTTATAGAAACAATATCCTTCTATTTTTTTTATAAAACTTTAAAGAAAAGCATCCTTTATCTAATGTTAAAAAATTGCAACTTTTACTGTTAATTTTTTTTTCATAATGGTAAAGTTGAATGGATTTTTCTCACCACCAACCAATGGTGGGTTGGATAAATAATAAGGACAATAGGCCTACATGGATTAGTTTGGTAAAACGTTCGGAAGAAGCGGTTCCACGCGAGCAGCACGGTTGCAGTAGTATTCCATATAGCTTTCAACTTCGTTTAGTGCTTTATATATTGTGAATATTTCATATTTTCTACAAACTTTTTTATTATATAATAATATATAAACGTTGTTTTATTGGTTTCCAATATTTTCAGCATTGAAGATTTTAATCGCTTGCCCTTGTGAATTGGGCCGGTGGAAAAGTTGATTTCTGTTTTGTAGTTGTTCTTTTTGATAGCCAAGTCCATGTACCTAAATACAAAATGTATAAACGTACTAAATACTGATACAGACTATCATTTGTTTAGAATACTAACCGTATTTAATTTGTATGAATAAATATGAAAAATATGTATGCCTGGATGAATGGTTGTATTTATGTATGGTTGTGTATGGATGTTTGGTTGTGGTTTTTTTGTTAACTCAAAAACGAAAAGAGCTAGGTGGATGCAATTTACCATAAGGCCCTTACACTACTCTGTTAGTAGATCTCATTCAATGTTTGGTCAGAATCCTTCAATTGGTGAAATACTCTGCCTACAGGTTGTAAGTAGTAGGGAGTAAACGAAACAAGTCAATATAATTTATTAAGCTATGATTATCCAACAAGTTTATATCAAAGGTGATTATTTTAAGTCATTATTAGTTTTGTGAGTTTAAAAAAAATGTTTTACTTTTTGTAAGTTATATTATTTATGTATTAGTTTATTAAAGGAAGTTTAGTAAATTATGAATACATACACTTTTTAGTTGAAATTTGTATTTCAATTAGCTAACGCCATGGGAAATAGTACACACTGTCAGGGATATATTGGTAACTACCAGTATCCCAAAGACTTATAATAAAAATAAAGAAACTAATCCATGCAAGTCATTTGTATGGAAAATCTTTGCTCTGGAAACATCCATCGTTTAATGATATTACAACGGACGCTAGAAACACACGTGTAAACGATTATTTTACAATGACCAGACATAGTGTGAGAACAGTTGGCCTACTTGACAAAACAAATTTAAAATAATATACTTTTCACAATGCAAAATACTTAACAGATGCTGTAGCACAAATTTATAAAAATATATAACCAATCAGAAAACGATTTGAAAAGAACGCTGACAAAAGGAGAGGGGAGATGAAGTCTAGAAGTGAGAAAAACGGTGTCTTCTACGAAGGTCCACGGACCATCAACATCTAATAAAAACTCTTCAACTTCAAGTAGATTATAAATTTATATTCGTGTTAAAGACAGATCTCGATGTTAAACCATTTATGGAAACGAAATTATATCCTACAACGGATAACCTTTTGGAGGATTCTTCGTTGGAGAATAAGTTATTTCCACCTACTGGAAGTCTTATAGGCAATCTCACTTTGTTTGGCCTAGGGGAAATAACTATGTGTCGAATACTCAGTTTGCTGACTATTCCGACAAGAAAATTTACTTTATACTTCCAGTAATTTATTTTTGAAATTAGCTCAGTTAGAACGCAAGTTAATAATATTATTTTTTGTAAACCTCTGAAGAGTGAGTACACTGAAACTAACCTTGTAAATAGCTTATTTGTGCTTGCAATTATTTTATGAAATTTCACTGTATCAATTCTTAATCTATAATTCATAAACTATTGGGATATTTGAATACTAGGTATTTTTGTAAATAATAACTTTTTTATAAAGCAAAATAAAATTTTAATAATTTCCTTTTTCAACATTTGAACATAAAACAGAACTTTTGGATTTAATCTTTTTCCAATAAAACCAAATAATAAATTTCTTTTCAATTAGAATAATAATTTTCTTAAGCTACAAGGCAGAACTAATCTTTTACCTAATTATATTTTATTTTAATATTTTACACTCAATTGAATTTAATTAATAATTTAATGAAAATTTAAATTTTAATTTACGATTTAATGAATTTACTTTTATAATTAATTACAAATATTTCTTAATCTAACATCCTAAGTAACCCAGTATTTAAAATAAATTTACTTGAATTTAATTCAGGCAATTTAATAGGGACTAACGTATTTTACGCTTCTACCGACCTTTTCACACTTGTCCCGGCGTCGCGACGTTTGTTGTGAAGTCCGCGAACGCTGTATAGTGATGGTAAGCTACAGATGTTCTGCGTGCTGATAAAGTTGTCTTGTTGGTGAAGGTGAAGTCCTGTAGGGTTGTCTGGATGGATGATGGATGGCTTCTTAAAGATGGATGTGGTACTGCCGTGTCTACAATCCCAGTTCGGTTATTTTCTCGTAGCTACAGTTGCATGTCCTAGTGGTCACCTGGTGGTGTCCTGGAGTCCTGTCTGGAAGATATACGAATCACTCCATGTATCAGCTGTCTTGCAGGCTATGTTCTTCCTCCAGATAATTCCAAGTTAGGCCAACTTTGTATAGACTAAGTTGCCACTGAAGTTCTTGTAGAGTTAAGGCGGTGTCTATTGCTGCATCCCAGGTGAAAACCGCAATGACGTATCTTCTTACTTGTTATAAAAATTATAAAGGTTAACGAAGAAAATACTTAGCTTCTAGTATGCTAAAGTATTTTGTAAAAACAAGTAACCGCTCTCGATGAGTCTACTTACATTGTAAAAATAATAAGCATCTCGAGTTTCCCCGAGCAATCGTTTATATAAGGTTTTTCGGCACTATTTCATTGCCAACTTGAGCCTTCTAACACTGTATTACTACAATGCTTTAAAATTCGTTTTTTCGACAAATTTAAACTTCTGGTCTATGTAATTTTTCATCCTGAATTTTATTTTAATTTTTTCATTACTTTTCCACTTGATTTAGCCATTGTTTTAAGTAAGTTTTCTTTTGTTTTTGGAGTACGCCCACTTTCGTATGCTGGTAGCCTTGCTCCCCCTCCAGCCGTCTCATCTTCGGCCCGCCCTTCTGCTGTTCCAAGTTCTTATCTCGCTTCCCGCAGTTTATGCTATGGAAAATCCTTTTCGCTGTAACTCCTCCAGAGTTTATGCTATGGAAAATCCTTTTCGCTGTAACTCCTCCAGGGTTTTCCCGATTTTCCTGAGAGTGATATTATTTGATTCAGCTCGTTGTTGTCTTTCCCCACGAACTCGAGTGACGTTCGTACGACTCTTGGTTCGCGTACACGACCCGCGCGCGTTTTTCCGCGGCGATTTCTCCCGGAAAAGTCTTAATTTTCCGTTTCTTTCAGTTTTTCGTTCTACACTTCTTATTGTCCATTGGTTCTTGTTAACTAGCCGGATTTTCATTTCATTTCTGCTTCTGGTTGTCTTGCTGTGAGGTTAGGAACTTTAACGATTTTTTTACTAACTGGGGTTTTACTTTACTCCCGAAACATATTTCAAATACTGGATTATTCTTACATAACTATGCTACTTACATACTATTTACCATTTTGGGTTGTTAAAAATTTAAGTTTAATTTTTCATTTAGCTGTAAAGGTGCAAATTCTATCACCTTTTTCCTTTCATAAATTTTCTAGTTTTTCTTTTATATTATAAATTACGTTTATCAATACTAAAACTTGTTTTGGTTAGAATTCAAAAAACTTTAATTTTAACCTACTTTTTTATCCTTTGAACTTTGTGAATTACCATTAACTTTTTTAATTAACAAAATTTCGCTAAACCTTATTTCACCTTTATGTTAGGCCTCTTTAAGAAAAGCCTAAAAAACCTTTTCTTTTTCAATTTAGAGGAATTTTGAAATTTTTCCCATACTTTGACAGCTCGTATCTTACGTAACTTAGTGATTTTTTATTTTCTAATCTTGCAGTAAATACACCCGCGGTTAGCGTAATGTATTTCCTGAAGATTTTTATTTTTTATTTAAATCCTGGATTTTGGCTTCCCGAAAGAATCTTGTAAGGTTATGATTTTGATTTGGGCGACTTTATTCTGTAAGGTTTATTTTTATATGAGGGCTCCACCAGATTCGACTTACGAAACAATTTTGCTTGGCTTGAGAGGTCTGACTCACAACTAATTGTTCGAAATAACTTCAGAGACATTAATAGTTTGTATTAAATGTATAATTGATAGCAAGACATTGTACATGACATATGATTAATTTAATGACTACACCTTTTCTACATTAATAACATTTAGAATTTTTTAAATTGAATTTATTAAAAAAAGAACTTGAATTAACATGATACTTAATTATTGAAATTTGTTCTTAAGAAATGTACAAATTATTTAATATACAATTTCTTAATGATTAATTTCTCAAATCGTCTCTTCCTCTAAATTTTACTTCATAATAAGTTGCTGAATTTACTAAACTAATTTTACCAGGATAATTTGATAATTATTATTCGTAATCTATAATGTTGTTAAGGGAGACTGTACTATTCAATTACTATGCAGTCTCCTTAATATTTAATATATATAACTTATCCTTTATTAAAATAGGCTAACAACTAAACATTGTATAAAATATTTGAAATTAAAAGTTTGATAATTAAGTTGACATAATTCCTTACTTTAAAACCTTATCCTAAACAGCAGTTTCTAACCTTTTTAATTGAATCGGAATCTCCTTTCAATTGCTTATTAGGTATTATTAAATCCTTGGCAGCTAATTCTCTATAAAGAAGACCCGACCAAATTGCTTAGTTATTGTTGCTCTAAAGCTATGAATTTATTTTATTACATTTATATTATTCCATTTACAATTTGTTTATGATTTTATTTTAATTATCCGGATATTATTTCGATTTGATTTAATTTGCTTAATCTCGAGATCTGTCTTAACATAAATTGAAAATTTTAAATTACTTACATATTTGGCGATTTTCCCTTTTACTCACTTTGAAACTGATACTATATATTTTATTGATTATTTTATTGATATTCATTTATCTATATTCGCACATTCACTGAACACTATTTATCCACTGGTTCCTGCGATGCCTTTTGAAATTGGTGATTGATTTTAAACTGATTGATGATTTTCACTTAGTGAGTTCGACTTGATGATTGACTCTTACTTGATGATTGATTTTAAATGATTTTTGTATATTAAGGTAAAATGTACTTAGTCCTTTTATAGCGGGTTTTAGGTTGAAATATACATTGTGGTTTAAAGCGGGCTTTTAGGTCTTGCCCGTTCAAAAGATGTTAGAAGAAGACCCGGCTTTTTTCGTTCTTGCCCTACTCCTCCTACCGCGTCCTTTTGAAAAACCGTCTGTCATTGGCTAAAGATTTTTCACTCATCTCCCTATTGGACTTTCGTTTTTCTAAAAATTTGTCTACCTGTAAATTCTTGTAAAAGCATTCTCATGATATTCTGCATTGTTCGCTAAAGCTACGTGAAATGCAATATGATTCTTTTCACTTGTTTCAGAGCAAGTTGTTCTAATGCTGCTGACTTGATTAAAATGTCTGGGAACGTAACCTAATAGTTTACACGTGTGTTACTAGTATCAGCTGTAATCTTTTAACTGTGTCCAGAGCAAAGATTTCTTCTTAACTAACTTAGGCCTACTTTGAATTTTAGAATCTTTCTATAATTTGTTTTATTTTAATTATTTTAGACTTTGGGAATATTGGTTTCTACCAATATATCCGTTACACTCCCCCTGCTGGGTGTAAAATTGTACCACCAATTTTTGTTTATTTATTTTCTCCCCTTTTGTATTGAAGTGAATTAAGACGATGTTTATTTTCAGTGTAGTATCTGTGTTTATGTTTGTAGTAAGTCGATGTTTGTGGAATTGCTGATAACGTAGTATGAATCACATGTTTAGCTGATAATGTAGAAGGCAAGTGCTGGAATTCATGCGTTAGAGTTTCCTTGAAGGAAGTGTGGTTTTGCTGTGCCAGCATCAGGTCGTTTGCTTGATAACAGTTTGTCATTGTAGGCCTATTTAGAATTACAGTAGTGTTGTATATACAAATACGTTTTTGTATATCTATTGGAATGTGTAGTATTTTTGTTACTTTCGCAAGATGAAAATTCCGCTTGATCAGGGCTTCCTCTTCAAGTAACGAAAGTTGTTAGAAAATCTGTTTTCGGATAGTGTAGATCTCCCAAGTTCATGACTCTTAGGAATACACACTATGTTCCCAATGTTGAGTTTGCATTATAGGCTGTTTACTGGCGTAGTCGTTGTATACACATCGACGTTATCTGGTTGTCTTTAAATTGTTTACCGACTGTTATAATATTATCTACAAAGTTGTTTAATAGATCAGATCTCGATGTTATTTACTTTTAAAAGCTTTACTTATTCAAAGTTTAATTGTTATTTAGTTTTACTTATTTAAATGATTACTGGTTTTTACTAAGGATTTAATTATTGCTGCAAATGAAAATTTGTATTACATTGATGATACTGCTGTTAAATACATAATTAGTGCTTAAATCTAGTACATGTAACTTATTTCTAATTTATACAATATTAATTATAGACAGATCTCGGTGATATTATATATATTTTACATTGTAATGTACACGTAACATATTTTTGTTTATAATGACCTTCTGTGATACATTTTCATTCTCGAAATATGTATGGGTTCATTTTGTAGCTTTCCGTACTTTAATATTTCTACTAGGTACGTTAGGTTGTTAACCTTTTTTATAATCGAGAATGGACCAGTATATTGCATATCAAATTTCGTGGGTGTTTTTCCATGGAATTCCCGTTTTATTAAAACTTCTTCTCCTACTTGAAATTCAAAATCTGTCCTCTTCTTATCATAATATTTTTTTTGTTTATCTTGAGCCTTTTTTATGATTTCTGGCAAACTTTTTCTAATGTCTTGTATCTGTGTAATGTGTTGTTTTATATCATAGTTTGGGTTTTCTTGAATTTGTATTATTTCCATGGGGTTATTTGGTTCAAAAGCGTACATTAATTTATTTGGTGAATACCCCGTGCTAGTTTGCTTTGTTGAATTGTAACAGTATACAACTTTGTCTAGGTACTTTGACCATGCATTTGGCTTTTCGTGTACGTAGTGGGATAACATATTAGCAAGTGTGCCGTTAAATTTTTCAGTTAATCCTTGTGTTTGTGGTGAATAAGCGCTGCTTAGAATTTGATTAATTCCTAGAGTTGATGTTAAGTTCTTTATGATTTCGTTATTAAAATGTGTACCCCTGTCAGATTGTAATATTCGCATTTTACCATGTTTTAAGATTATTTTCAAATTCTCAGCTACAGTTTTTGCGTCTGCTGTTTTGCACTTTAAAGCCCAGGCATATTTGGTTGTTGCGTCGGTACAAGTTAAAATGTATTTATGAGCATACGATGAGTTTATCGGTCCAATAAAGTCTATTATTATTCTATCCATGGGTTTGTGTGTAGGTAATATTGGTTTTAATAACCCGTATGGTTTTCTGGTTGGTATTTACGTTTTTGGCAAGTGTTACATGTCTTTGTGTATTCTTGTACGTCTTTATGCAAATTTGGCCAATGGTATCTGTCCTTTATTTTTGAAATTGTTTGATAGTATGAGTAATGTCCTCCTGTGAGTGGATTGTCATGGGCTTGTATTAAAATTTCTTGTTTTAATTCGTCCGGTATGGCCAAAAGTTTTATTACGTCTTCACCATTGAATTGTTTGAAGTATATAATTTGATCCTCTAACGTGTAATGTCTAGATGCCCTGTCAATTTTTTTGTTACCTCGGTCAATGTTTAAAAGTGCAAGTTTGATTTGTTTTAAGTACGGATCCTTTGATTGTAGTAATTCTAAGTTTCGTGTGTCGTAATTTATTAAAAATACATCCTCAATGTTTTGTGGAATTTCCTCTCCCGTTTCCTGTCTAGATAAGAAATCTGGCAAACCCATTGTTTTCCCTTTCTTGTATTTTATGTCCAGATCGTAATCTACTAATTTGGTTGCTAGTCGGCCTAGTCTGTTTGATGGATTTTTGAAATTTTGAAAGTATTGTAATGCTGAATTGTCGGTGAAACATGTAATTTTTCTGCCTAATAGGTATTCTCTCCAATACTCAATAGAATAAACTAATCCGAGCATTTCTTTTTCAACTGTGGAATATCTTGTTTCGTGTGGTTTTAATTTTCTGGATAAGTAAGCAATTGGATATTCTTGATTATTGTTGGGGTCTATTTGTGTTAATACCGCTCCGATTCCAATATTCGAAGCGTCAGTGTATACGTTTGTGTTCTTGGTTTCTTTAAAATGTGATAACAATGGTGGATTGGTTAAAATTGATTTTATCTGTTCAAAAGCTTTGTTACAATTTTCTGTCCAAATTATTTTAGAGTTTTTTTGTTGTTGGTTTTTGAGAAGTTCTGTTAAAGGGTGTGTAATTTTTGCGTAATCTTTGATGAATTTTCTAAAAAAGCCTGAAACTCCTAGGAAAGCTCTTATATTACGTAAGGTTTTTGGTTGAAGTCTAATATTGGCTGTATATTAGATTTTAGAGGCTCTATTCCTTCAGTCGAAACCTTGTGTCCCAATATTTCAATTTCTTTGTAAAAAATTTACATTTTTTTGTATTGAGTTTCAGATTTGCTTTGTCTAGTTCATTTAAAACAGCTTCTATATTGTGTAATTTCTCTTCAAAGGTCGGTGCAAACACTTAGGTGTCGTCTAAATATGATAAGCACTTCTTAAAAAGGTGTTTTGCTAGTGTTTTGTTTAGGGCTTTCTGGAATATTGCGCTTGATACTTTAAGTCCCTGTGGTAATCTTGTATATCTTAACATTTTGTCTTGAGTTCTAATTGTTAATAATGGTTTACTTTCTTCATGTACTTGTAATTGGAAAAAGGCGTTTTTTAAATCTAACTTTGTGAAATATTGTGAGTTGTTTAAACAGCTGAACATTAGTTGTAAACTTGGAATTGGAAAATTTTCATTCTTTATTTGTTCGTTTACTTTTCTGAAATCCGCTACTAATCTGTGCGAGTTATCTTGGTTTTTGACTATAAATGCTGGTGACGCATATTCCGTGAAATTTGGACACTCTTCTAAAATTCCTGCCTTTACTAGGTCATCTAATTCGTGATTTAATAACTGTCTTTCCTGATTACTTTGGCGATATGGTGGTACGATAACTCCTGATGTTCCCTGAATTACTTGTATTTTTACTGGGTTAATTTTGGCTGGGCTTAGGTCTTTAACCTCCGTAGTAAAGATGTGTTTATATTTTTTTATTATTTCTGTCACTTGCCTGTGTTGTGTTTCTGTCAAGTTTTCACAAATTTGGAATTGTACTCCATTTTTGTCAGTTATTTGTTCCTTTTTTGAATTTTTGGGTAGAGTAGTTTGTGTGAATGTCATGTTTTTGTTTACTGTATCATAAATTTTTTTGTTTTCTTCATTTTTGTTTATGTGACCTATAAGTGTTCTTGGCATAAGTATTTGGGGTCGTCTTGATGCATTGTATATGTAAACATAATATTTATTTTCCTGTTGGGATATGTAGGCATGAATTTGTTTTTGTTCCCTTAAGTGCCTGTCCGTTTCAAAATCCATTATTTCGCTATAATTTTCTATTTCTTGTACACGTAAACTTTGCCCTGATGCTATTTTAATTTGTTCGTTTGATCTTATTTCGGGGTGGTTTATTATGTTGTTATTTATTAATAATCGTATATTTTTTAAATTTTGGAGCCATGATTCATTCATTTCTATTTACACTTTTGGTCATTTGAATATAGGGTAATATGTTTCTTATTGAAGTCTATTTTTGCTCTATTTTCTAGTAAGAAGTTATTGCCTAAAATAACTTTGGTATTTATTCCAGATGCAACATAAAATTTGTTATTGAATTTTATTCCATTAATTTCAAATGGTAAGGTTATCTCTCCATGAATTTTTAAATTGTCGTCTGTAGCAGATTTTATTATTGTTTTTGTTTTAATTGTTATGGGTTTATTTTTGACTAGGTCATAATGACAGATTGAAACATTTGCGCCAGAATCTAAAATCGTTTCAATATCTTGATTATTTAATGTTTTGAACTTTATGTTAATTGTGCATACTCTTGAATTTTCATTTTTAGTTAAAAAATAATGTATTGTATACATCCCATGTTACATCCTTGTCTGATTTTCGAGACTTAGGTACCCCGTTTTGATTTAAAATTTGCTTGTGAAATGTGCTGAATGAGTTAAAGTCATTTTCTCGTTGTACTGCCTCTTCCAGTTCTATCCCGTTAACGCCTGGTGTCATCAAATTGTGTACGTGTAAATGACCCAAGTTATCGTCCTGTACCGAGTATTGTGTTCCAACTGAAGTGCCTGGTATTTTGCTTGAATCATTTGAATTACAGTATGCTTGTTTATATTTCTTTTGCCTTAATGAAATAGAGTAATATTTTCTGCCATTGAACTGCTTGTTATTATTATTGTTTTGCCTAGGTGTACTTAAGTTAGGTATCCGTTTATTTTGCATGTTTAATTGTTGAAATTTGGTATTAAAATTTATATATTTGTGTTTTGGGGTGGTATAGTTCTTGTTTTGTATAGTCTCCCCTTTAGTCCGTTTTTGATTGAATGATAGTTTTGAACATTTATGAGAGTAGCATTGTTGAGTTGAGTGGCCATTTCTTCTACATTTTTGGCAATACAATTATTTACATAGGTATAAGGCCTACATTGGTTTCTCGTATATTGAGGATAAGTATCCATTTTTAAATTGAAAGCACATTCTACTGTTGTGTGATTGTCCATTTTACATATGTTACAGTTATATTTTCTAAAGAAACATTTGTTCGTTGAGTGATTGTTTTTATTGCAGATTGAGCATATTTGCACTACACTGTTTTGGCCGTTGTAAAGTTGATAGCCGTTTATATATTTTCGTAGTGTTTTTGGATGACTGTTGTCAAATCGTTGGTTGGTTTTATATTGAGGTGTTAGATTTTGGTTAAGTTTTTGAAATTTGGTTGGTTTGTGGCCATTTTGGTTTATATTTACTCCTAATGTGTGTATAATTTCCGTGAGTTGTTCTAGCTTTTTTGACATTTTGTTTAGGTTTTCAAAATATGTAGTACTCATGTTTTCGTTGGGTTCCATCTTTTTTAAACGTCTTTGTTTATTTAGTGTCTGTTGAAATATTTGTAGTTCATTTTTTCTTAAATTTTCCTCTAACTGGCTGAGTGTTTTAGTTTCCATTTTTACAATGCGTTCGAGAATGTCTGGTTTTAAACCCTGTATTACGTGAGAAATTATTTGTGTATCATCTATGTTTGGGTTCATTTTTCTGCAAAGAGCCTGTATTTGTAAGTAAAAGTTTATGGACGTTTCTGATTCAGTTTGTGATTTGTTTGTTAAAATTATTTGTAAGTTTTGGCTCTGAGCTATTGGTGTGAAAAGATTTATTAATTCTTGTTTTGCTTTTTCCCATGTTATCTCCCCTTCTTGATTAATTTGAATGAAGTTTTCATACCAATTTAAAGCTGATTGTGCAAGATATGTAGGTAATAAAGTTATTTGTGTTTTTGGTGTCCAACCGTTTGCTCTCGACGCTACTTCATATCGAGATATAAATGTGTGTATGTCTTCTGATGGTAAACCACGGTATTGTAAGGGTTGTATTAAGGGTATTTTTTCTTTCCTCTCCATTTCAGTTATTCTTTTTATTGGTTTTTGTGATGGGTAGTTTTTTTTGTAAAATTTATTTATTCGTGTATGTTTATTATCTTTCCTTTGTTATATTTGTAAATGTTAGTGTTTATTAAATTAATTTATTACTACTTAAAATCATTTCTCAATAAAATCGAAATCATATACCAGATATTTGTTTTTCTTATTTTTCTAACCCTTATGCTATACACAATGTATTACTTGTCTCTGCAATTATATTCACCCAATTAGCTTATTTTAAATTTAGCGCCTCCACCATGTAAGGTTACTATTTTGATTTGGGCGACTTTATTCTGTAAGGTTTATTTTTATATGAG
>JAGFPH010006791.1:53709-73783 GCA_018207615.1 Philaenus spumarius
GTCAAGTCTGGTTAAGATCGGTAGAAACAGTTATATAATGTATTTTAAATTATATTACAAGGGTTTAAGTTCGGGCAAGTCCTGGTTTTAGTTCGGGTAAGATCGGTTGGAACAGTTATATATTGTATTTTACATCATATTACAAAAGTTTAAGTTCGGGTAAGATCGGTAGAAACAGTTATATAATTTATTTTACATTATATTGCAAGGGTACAGCGAAGCCTTACGCTCGGTTGGACTAGGGTAAGATCTGTAGAAACAGTTATATAATGTATTTTACATTATATTACAAGGGTTTGAGTTCGGTCAAGTCTGGTTAAGATTGGTAGAAACAGTTATATATAATGTATTTTACATTATATTACAAGGTAGTCGCAAGTCGGTGCATATTTCGTCGTCAAAAACAAGATGGCTTCATCATTTGTCGCAACTCGGTGCAAAAAACGTCTCCGCATACTTTTATCCCCTCTACTTTATTTTAGACCAATCAGAGGCTGTGCCCACGTATCATTATCTCTACTCTAGCTCAACAAAAAGTAACTCCAAAATCTTAAAAAACAATTAACATTTATTATACAAAAAAACATAATAATGCAATACCTGTTGCACTATGTATTATTAATCCAAATAATACATACAAAGCATTTACTTCTTTTGTTTTATTTTTCTGAATAATGTATAATTAATTTGTAACTTAAAACAAGTTACAATATTATTGTGAAAAGCAGATAAAATCTCATTCAAAACTTAGTATTTATGTCTGTAAGATGTTTACCATATACTTAACTACACTCGATTCCACGTTAACCGTGCAGTACAGAGCTTACTGGAGAATAGACATGCTACTACCATTACAAGTAACATCACGTTTATTGACATGCGGGTTGTGTCAACTAACCGAGCATTGCATGGGAGTTGATGTTTTTTAGTTGGCTAGTATAGCTGAGACTGTCGTATGGATAACATGGCTTATGGGCGCTCTGTACTGCACGGTGAACGTGCAATCCAGTGTAGTTACGATGTGATTTTGAAGTAGCCTACACTTTTAAGTATTTGAATACCTCATAATGAGCTGATTTTAATAGCTTCGACTGTGAATTAACTAAATGTTTTTCGGAAAATCTTTTTGAGGAAACGTTTATTATTTTTTGCAAATGTACTTCAAAAAAAGTTTCGAACAACGACAATTGCCGCGGCAAACTGTACAATAAGCCATTTACAACAGGTCCGTGGGGTGTCATTGCCGTATTGGATCAGTGAAAACTATATTCTTTTGCTGATTTGAATAGAGAGGTTTCCGCACGTCCGTATCAGTGTTGTCAGTGCTGCTTCGGTATCAATTCCGTGCTTTTAAAATTAATTCACACCGATATTTTTAGAATTTCACGAACGTGACTTTTTGATTGTTTACAATGAATGACGAACAACTCATTGAATGCGGAATGAAATATCAGATTGTATAAGCTCTATCTAATCATAAATATAGACTATTTATATTTCATTTAATTGAATTCTGAAACAAGGTAGGAGAGGAAATGAAAAAAATGGTATCTAATATGATATCTGAAAATGAGGAATTATCTATATGTTAGGCTTTAAGGTAAACAATCGTTTAAAATGTATATATTTGTTTGCAATCCTTTGTGTTTACGCTTATTCATGAACACTTAAAAAATAACTTAGGCCTAAAGTATATTCAAACATAAAAGTATATTTGAAACAATCACAATCTTTGTGCTATTGGTCTAAATTATTTCCATTTCATCAACTCCTGTAAAAGCGAGTGCACGTCCGTACATACACGCAGGCCTACATACGTGAGTAACAATATTATATAATAGCTGAATTCACCCATCATCTGTAATACTTAAATAAAACCTAGCGTCGACTATAATTGGGGTTAATTTTACAATTTCAATCAATAATATAAATCTTGTGAAGTTGATTTTCTTAAATATGAATTAAAGAACTAATGTAGGCTATAATACGTAATTCATAAGCTTTGCTTCGAATGAAACCTTGTATTATAAACATGTTCATTTATAAAAATTTAAAGAAGATATACTCTTTCGTTTAGCTTCGTTAACATTCGTACATCTTCGTAAAACATATAAACACATTACATTATTAATTACTTCATTATAATATTAATAACTTCTAAATTGTTTGATCTATCAATATGAAATAAACAGCAATTAAAAGATAATAGTATATTTTGATATGTCTTTAAATATATAATAAAATAGGCCTATTAAAATTTAAAAATGTAACAACTAGGCCTATAGTTTTATAATCCTTATAGTTGTACACATTTACCGAGTAAAAATTCCCGTCAGCATAGTTAGTCTATTGTTTTTAAATAGTTTATTTTAATGTATTTCTTATGTGTATCTAATTAATCTGCATGTGGTTTTTCACGGGGGCTTACTAGTAGAATTATAAAAGTGTGAACTTCTGTTAATTTACAAATAAAGAAGAGTCCCACTAATCCGGACTAGATGGGACCGGACCCTGTCCGGATCACCGAAAATTCGGATTAAACAGAATTTACAATAAAGTGAGGTAATAAAAGTACGTGATGGGTAAATTTATAAAAATATGTTTTTTCATAAATACATTTTTCTAAAGCTTAACTTTAGTTTTAATACTACCGTATTCGTAGTCTTAAGTTTTAACCTAAGAGCTGATGTTAGATTATAAACTAATTATCAACTAAGGATTGATGTATTTACTGTTAATTAAAATTTAAAAAAAGAAAGAAACCTTAATTTTTGAATTAGACTTTAAAATAAAATTACATTGTTTAAACAAAGCTTTTAGTTTCTGCTCCGTTTTCACAGTCACTTCCTTATTCCTCGTAGTTGCTATTTCCACAAACTGTCTCAATGAGCGGTACGTAAAAACAATAATCACAATATTAATATGGTATAAGTTTATTTTGTGGGTATCAACCGACAACTAAAGCGAAAGCAACAAAAGAGACTTTCTGTAAACAGTTGTAGGTAGTTCTTCTTTTTCGGCATTTTCTAATCGTATACAACTGAGGTCTTCGAACACGCTCATTGAATTAGTAAAATCTTTCTTTTAAATTCCGTCTCGATTAACCGAATGTCCGTACCAGCGAGGTTGGAATTAACTGGACTCTACTCTATATGCCTACTGGTACTGAACTGGCACGGCACTGATGTGTGGGTGTGGGTATGAAGAAACACGGATAGCTAGCACTGATACTGAACTGTCACGGATTTGTGTAAATGGACCTTACGTCTCTTTAAGACAATCGTGTTTTACCTCTTTATATATTGAAGTAATCAACGATTTGTATACTTCGCGTTTACTATAACACATAAATCTGTAACACTTATCTTAGAACTTGAATGCCTCGTCAACATATACGACATATTTCTTAATACATTCATTTATTTAACGATAATGTAAATGTCTTCATTAGTAGGCCTATCTATAGGCCACGTAAACGAGCCTCAGTTTATCTAAAGCCATTACCCCGTTACTCCGCTCTGATACACTCTCTCAGCGTTGTTTGAAATATGGATTTTCCGGACTTACGAGCATTATCCGTGGGATGTGGGATTTATTCCGTTTGAATAGGTTTCCGTCTTCATTAGCTTGACATAATGCTCGTGTGTTGCGAACAGAATTAATTTGTGTTTTGTTTTAAAACTCGATACGATAGAAAGCTGATTTAGTTCAAAACAGGGGTTTAGACTGTATATTTTATGTTTGTTCGCTTTTAGAATTAGGGATAAAATAATATAAATACCGTCTAACTGTTGTTTATATTCTTTTTTATGTCAAAACTTCTTTAGGCGCACCGAGCACTTTTTTATGAGGTTAAATATACTCGCGATTAGCGTCTTAAAGTATTACGCTTTGCGTTTTTGATTTCGTCGGTGATTTCTTCTTCTTCGTCGTTTTACACACGTACTAATATAACCCAGAAGTTTAATGTAAAAGATGAAGGAATCGACGAAATAAAATAGGCAGTGGTAAATTCAAAGGCTTACTCAATAGCAATATGGATTTAGTCACATCTCGCTACCGATGAAATGGACTTTGCACCTCCAAATTTTGTAACTCAAATTATTAATGCACTTGGTGATACCTCTAAAATGGTCATAAGTTAGTGCTTTCTCATTTTTCTTTTAATGTCTAAATTTGCTAACTTGGTTGCTATTTTAAATGCATTAAAGGAACGTGTGTTGGTTCAGTAAAGGCCTAACCTAAAATTATGTTGTTAATCTTTTAATACAAATTTGCTGTTTAACTTTAATATTTAACAACAGATATTAAAATAAATTATGATAAAGTAAGCCTTTCTCGAATATTTTCAAGAAACCTGTATGATTTGGTTCAGTGCAGAAGTGAAAATGTCATGAATATAAATCGTTGGTTATAATGGTTATAAAATAACATAAACATGACTGTCTATATACTATTGACAATCACGTTTATGGAATTTTTTATTTTTTATACTTAAATTTTAAATGGGACAAGATAAAAATAATAATAAAATTTGTGTTAAATCTAATATAACCAACTATTTATATTCATGACAGTTTTTATTTCTGTCGGCAGACCCACGACTGCTTTCTTTTTTGACAATATTTATTTAGTTATAGTAACAACAGAAATCATCCATAAACATTGTAGTAAACAACACAATAACTACTAAACCACTCAAGGAAACATACATTACAAATTTGATAAGCGATTACAATTATTTCGAATTTAACGTGATATTTATAATTTTCCACATACTGTAAGACATTTTACATTCAATTCCTCACACAAACCATTCCACTTTGCACAGCATCTCAATATTAAATTTCGTTGCTTAGAGAGTTCAGTGAAGACGTGAGGAAGATAGAATTGCGTGGATTTCTCATATCAACCTAGCTCCAGCAGCACAGAATGGTATTCGCTCCATCAACTCCGGACAGTCTATATCGCCACGAACCAGTTTCGCAGATGAACATTTTCTTGTGACATCTTCCATTTGATAAGGAATCCAGAAACAAATCAACATCCTGGTGAAGTAAGAGAGAAAATCTCTTCTGATTTTTTCAGCGTAGAAATAAGGATGTCTTGATAGATGTATGTGTACCATCTTAGCACTACTTTTCCAAAGATGGTTCTTACTAAGGATGATTGCAAGATCTTTAGTACCTTTAAATCCTTAATATCTCCAATTGTAGTCTAAAAACAATTTGTATTCTTGAGGCAGGTTAACAAATATGATCGATATGGTGGTTAGGTTTCAGACCAGAATCAAAATATACACGGATGTGCTTCACTAGATGTACAATTTAATGCTCGTCAGGAGTGAAAACATATTTCTGAGTTGAACGCAGCCCTCCAATTGGCAGAGCTATACACTATAAGCAAGTTTATGTGCGTTTTATTCTTCCGCTAGCAAATATAGGGCAGCTTCATAAAGGCAGAAATAGAGGGTTATAGACGTAAGCCTGACCGAATACGTACTAAAATGTGCATGCGTGACAAATGTGTTAATGTATGTGAGTATGTGTTCTTAAACACAGAGTTCTCTCACACATTCAAAATTAACGGTTATATTATTTTTCTTGTATTACTCCACGAGCAACAAGTTGATGTGACAACCACCAGATGGCAGGCTATACGCTCGAGTAGGAACACAAATTCGGAGCAGATTTTTTCGTCATAAATTATCTAAATGTATTTTTGAAATTACTTTTATTTGAAAAGTAATTAATCTTGGAATGTAGTAAGCTTTTTACATTTTTGATATTTGCATTATTGATTAAGAAAGAAAAAATGTCAAACTTTGATTTTGATTTAAGTCAAAGAACAAATTTAGTTAAAAACAAGTTTAAAAACTAAATGGTATCCACATTAGGATTGTCCTAACCTTTAAAATTATATATCCCGAATAATTTTCTCATAATTATTACTCCAGTAATTTTGTTAATCTTGAGTTGAAATTCAAGATGGTGGTTTTGTCTGCCGAGCCTTAAACTGAGAGTTTTCCAACGAGTAGTTGAATATGATTGAATTTTGTTTCCTGGGAAAAGTAATGGTGTTACACTTTTCAATGTTAATTTCGACTTTATTTCTCGATCACTAGTACATTACTAACATCAACTCACTTTGCAGAGCCTCACAGTCGACAACATTTTACATTTTTAAATTTCAAGAGCAAACTTGAAGCACTATAAGGTCTTTGGTGTAGAACAAAAGCGCCAAGGACAAAGCTCTTGAATATCCAACCCCACCAGCAACCTCCTGGAGACGGAGCCTGACATCATATTGATGACTTCCACTTCACCAGGGACAGTAACGGGTCAACAATCACTAATTTTTCCAATTTCCTAAAAAGGATTTATTGCGAGATGCGGTTAGAAGTTTTCTAAAATCCAAATAAACAACGTCCACATTTGATCCTACGTCTAGAACTTTTGTTATATTACAACAAGGCCGGCCAAAGTAGCAATAAAATTGTAGACCTGACATCCATGTTGGTTAGGGTGTGATCAGATAAACGACCTTGAGTACATGAGAACCTTTGGCTTCATTTTCCAGGCCTGGATAAATAATGTATGGAACATTTCCAAGGTCTACGGAAAGCGCGTGTCTGACATTTTCCAGACCTAAATAGAGCGCTCGTCCAACATTTTTAGGTTTGAGAGAGTGCGTGTCTGACATATTTTAAATTATGGAAATCGCATTTCCGCAATATTTTGTGGGATTATATAGAGCACTTGTTCGACATTTCCAAGGTCTATTGAAAGTGCGTGTCTGACATTTTCTAGACCGAAATAGAGCGCTCGTCCAACTTTTTTAGGTTTGAGAGAGTGCGTGTCTGACATATTTTAATTTATGGAAAACGCAAGTCAGACATATTTCGTGGGATTATATAGAGCTCTTGTTCGACATTTCCTAGGTATAAAACAAGAGCGCAAGTCAGACATTTTTATCCCAAAATAAAAAAAGTGTCTGACATCTAGGCTGCGGCATGAGAGCCCATGTGGCGATATAGTGTCATAGACTCTAACATTTGTTTAATACTATCTTTTAATATCTTTCTACACTAGTTCTAAGTTATTTCACTCGAGTTCAGAGAACCACCATAATAAAAAAAAAATAAAAGATTACCAAACAATGGAAAATAAAAGGATACTGATAGTCAACATCAAAAAGTCACTTTTAAATACACAAAAATACAAAGCAAGGATGGTAGAAAATTTACAACCAAAACTTTTCAGAACTATATGGATCATAATAAAACATAAGCTACACATAAATCCATAAATTAAATGATTGTAGGCCTATGCAATGGTAAATGCATTATTTATTGAAGATGTAATTGTTCATAATATTTTTCTGTTGGATGTCATATTTCATATTTTTTTAATTTTAGAGTAAGCAATGTTTTTAGTATATTAAAATAAAATAACCTAAATTGTGAATAACCCGATGGATTTTGCGACATTAACTATACGAACAAAGTGTCTTTGTAATATGTATTCTATATACAGTGTGTTTATGTCGTACTACAGTCTCTTTAACCTCCTTCATTGTTTTTGTTATTAAAAATAAGTTAACAAAACTTCATATATATAAATCTTGTGACATAACAGACAACATAACATTGACAAAATCTGACCATCTATGATTTTTGGATGCTTGGGGGGGGGGGGTAAAAAGTTCAAACGTAAAGGTAGGTCATGTAAAACGCCATTGTAAAGCTTATTAAAAGAGACACAGAATGGTGCAAACTAGAGCTTAGTAGCTTGCTTCGTTTCAAAGTAATGAACAATCAAAGTTCTGGGAAATGATATTTTATTACAACTTCAAAGCAGGTTATTAATTTGTTAATATTAGGAATTGATAGGTTGTTGAGGGTACTATTTTTTTAATTTTATTTATGTCATATGGTCAATGTTTTTATCACTAGATTCGAAAAATTCTGTCATTGGAATACAAAAAAGTTTGTCACGTGTGTTAATAATACCAGAACATTACAATAGTGTTAAGCATTTTCTATAGTGTAGTTGTTTTTACAAAATCTCTTTTAAATGTAACTAAAATGCTATCCTGTCTTGGTAAGATTTTAGGATTGTATTTGAATTTTTTTAAGTACACGATTTACCTTTACATTTGAAATTGTAAACCCCGTCCCCCACAATTCATAAAGGGTCAGATATGTCAAAATATTCGTCCTGTTATGCAATACAACATATATACAAAGTTTTGTTAACTTATTTTCAGTAACAAAAATAATGAATGAAGGGAGTTAAAGGGACTTTATGAACACTCTATCGGCCCTATAGGGAACCATTATTGTGTGGTTTTATATATGTTTTCAATCCCTTAAATAAAAAGGATTTGCACAATATGTCACATAATTATATTTAGTTCGAAAATATTTATACTTCTCAAACCAAAAAACTAAGAATTGTTATCATAATTTTGTTTTATTGCTAGTGTTTATATAAACAAAGTAGCCTAAAAATTATTTTTTATTTTGAGCTAAAGATTAATTTTGTAAAACGACGTCGTCTTATTCTATTGTAAAAGACGTAACAATTAAATGTCATACGAAATTGTATTCACCGAGTCACGGTAAGTAATTTTAAGTGATTAAAATTAATTAGGAAACACAATGACAAGGGAAATCACGTTACCTCAACATTGCCCCCAACCCCAAAAAAAAAGTTTGTGTCTACAGTTTATGGAAAATTCCTCAACTATACGTTGCAAAATGAATTGGACAAAAGTGACGTCATCGTAAGTTTCAAAACTAATAATAAATTGCTTAAAAATTAACACACACTGTTAACGGCAAGAATATGGACATACGCCAAAAAACTGGTGTTTACAAATTAGTTTGTGATGATTGCCCCAATATTATATAGGACAGACTGACCGCTCGTTTGAAAAACGATTTAAACAGCACTTGCCTAAACTACAGTTGAAATTGGTAAAATCTAACTTTTCTTCACACCTCATTGACTGCGACCATACATACACTGACCTACACACCAACTTAAAGGTCCTGAAAATGTGTAACAAAAATCAGTTTATGAACGTGGTCGAGGAGTTTGAAATCTTCCGGGCAGTTGATTCAGAGCCCACGAATGTGTTGAACGACAAACTATTATTTATCTCAAATATAATCTTTGACTCAGCAATTAAGTTCATTGATAGCGGTCAGACCAACAGGGGGGGGGGGGGGAGTAGGTACCCATAACCACAGACTGTAGTAGTAATTCTATAGTCTGTGCCATAACACGTCATTGATATGAGGAAGGCGTCGCATACCAATAGTCTAGTCATATTATAGTTCTAGATCTACGCTCGAAATACGGTGAAGAATTTGCGTGTTGGAGGGGGTGGGTGTGTGTGGGTGGGGTGGGTGTGCGTGTGTGTAGGGGTGTGTACGTGTGTCAACTTACGTGTTGTAATAACTTTTAATGTTCAGATGACCTCGTAAGAGTGTTACCTGAGGATGGACGCTCGAGTCATCAGAAACAGTGTATTTTGAACATAAAACATAAATTGTAGTACCAAATAATTTGTTATTGTTGTGCCTACATTTTCCAAATTTAAAGGGATTTAAAAAATAATTTAAGGTTTTAGTAACCATAGTAGGAAATGTTTTTTTTATATATATTTAAATTATAAATCACACAAAATACGTGTTTCAGTAATAACATAAACATTTTAAAACAATACAAAATGTAAGCTGAGAAGGATATATTGTCAAAAGCAGTATTATAAGTTAATTTAAACTTTTTATAAAATTAGGAGCAATCATCTCACCAGAAAAACTGACAATTTCAGTTGACTTTTAATGTATAACAGTTTATTTTAAACTCTACATTGATTAATTATTGGGTAACGTAAACAATCTTTAAAAGGGTTTTTAGTGTTTTATAAATGTTCCTTTAATCTTTACGTAACACATTAAAAAATGTAATTATTAAAAATAAAGAAATGTTTCTTGGAAATAAACCTGAAGTTATTGTTTTCCAAAGTGTTAAACTGAATCCAGATTCAGGTCGTATTTGTTATCCTTTGACATTTGACTTTGGTATTAGACCTATTTACTATTACTAGACCATAATATCTTATCTTTGTGAGAAATACAAATATAAGGACCAGCAGGGCGGACTTTACATTAAGCTTAGGAAATCTTTCCCGAAGAACATAGTTAAAAAAATTTGTACATATTTTTTATGTTTGTTACTTTGGTATTTTCTTCTGTATCCCATCACAAGCACAATTAATTCACATAGTAAACATTACATTAAATGTAAGCTAAATTGCCGTCGCGGTTAGTTCGGTCCTCGGCCGGGTTTTGTTCGCGGTCACTTCAGCCGTAAATCTTCGTAAGTTTTCAAATGTTGACAACAGCGGATATAGGCGAAAGCTAACAAGAAAGTTGAAGCCGAAACTAAGCCAAATCGTTGCAAGACGATAAAGTTGCAAACGTAAATACATAATCGTTTCCAAATACGATTTCATCACAAAATGTGCGTTGTATAAAGCATTTAACGGACAAATTTAAAAAAAGATTTCTCGTTTTTTTATGAAACTCCCCGGAGCTATATTTTTAACCTCAACGGTAATATCCGGGAAAATCCGGATGCATAAAAGTTTACTAAACTAATTGGTTGAAATAACTTCAGAGACGTTTTATAAGTTTCCATAAAATGTGTACTTACAGTAATAGTAAAATATTGCATGACATATCATTTTGATAGCCACATTTTTTCCAAATTATATAACATTTCGTCTTTATTAGAATTTACATGAAATGGTTGAATTTTGACGTTGATAATTCTTGATAGGGAAATTGTAGGCCTACACGAGAAACTGCACAAACTATTTAATTAATATACAGTTTGTCATCATTTAATTTTAGAATTGATTATTTATGTAAATCTTACTTAATGATAAGTGACAATGCATTTTATAAGATAACTACACCCTAATCCTTTGATTTGTATTAAATTAAATCTATAATGTTGCTAGAAAAGACGGTACTAATTAAACCACTGTAACTCTCCTTAATATTTAATATACAGAGTTTTCATAAAGTCCCTTTAACCCCTTTTATTATTTTTGTTATTGAAAATAAGTTAACAAAACTTTGTATACATCTTGTGTTGCATAACAGGACACATTTTTTGACTTATCTGAACCTTTATGATTTTGGGGGCTTGAGGGGGTAGAGGGATTAAATATTTCAAATATAAAGGTAGGTCATGTAATACACTATTGAAAAGCTTATTAAAAGAGAAACAGAAAAGCCCAAACTAGAGCTTAGTATCTTGCTTGGTTTAAAGTTCTGAAAAATGATGTTGTTATCATAGCATCAAAGCAGGTTATTAATATTAGGAATAAGCAGACTGTATGTTATTTTCCAGAACTTTGATTGCCCATTACTTTGAAACGAAGCAAGATATTAGGCTCTAGTTTGCGCTACTGTGAAACTCTTTCAATACGCTTTTCGATGGTGTATTACATGACTTACCTTTACATTTAAAATCGTTAACCCCCCCTTGACCTGTATGCCACCCAAAATCATTGAGGGTCAGATATGTTAAAACATTTGCCCTGTTCTGTTATGCAACACAAGATATATAAAAAGTTTTGTTAACTTATTTTCAGTAACAAAAATAATACGGGGGGTTAAAAGGACTTTATGAACACTCTGTATATGGCTTATACCTTAATACAATTGGTAAATAGCAAAACTTACGAATATCTTAAGTTAAGATATCTTAGTTAATATAATTCATTATACTAAAGCGTTATTGAATGAGCTGTGTCCTTAATTTAATTGACAATGGAGTTCTTTGAAATTACCTCATAGATGTTTCTGTTAAACCCTTTGTCAGCTAATTCTATATAAAGAAGCCTCAACCAAATTATTTAATTTGTCTTGGTTTTAAATTGTGAATTTATCTTATTATATTTATAAGATTCATTATTATATGGATTACAACGGACAAAACTCGTTGTAGGTCTTGAGTTTAAATTTATAATTAATTTTGTAAGTTTGAATAATCTGGACTTGCCGCGGGTTGAAGCTAAATGTAGGTCACGACAATCATGTTAACACGGGCGGTCCGTTATCGGGCTGAATTAAACTTTTGGACCCTGCCTGTTAGAAATGGAAAGGAAACTTGTAAAAATAACTTAAAGATTGTAACGGATATATTGGTAGACACCAATATTCCCAAAGTCTAAAATAATTAAAATAAAACAAATTATAGAAAGATTCTAAAATTCAAAGTAGGCCTAAGTTAGTTAAGAAGAAATCTTTGCTCTGGACACAGTTAAAAGATTACAGCTGATACTAGTAACACACGTATAAACTATTAGGTTACGTTCCCAGACATTTTAATCAAGTCAGCAGCATTAGAACAACTTGCTCTGAAACAAGTGAAAAGAATCATATTGCATTTCACATAGCTTTAGCGAACAATGCAGAATATCATGAGAATGATTTTACAAGAATTTACAGGTAGACAAATTTTTAGAAAAACGAAAGTCCAATAGGGAGATGAGTGAAAAATCTTTAGCCAATGACAGACGGTTTTTCAAAAGGACGCGGTAGGAGGAGTAGGGCAAGAACGAAAAAAGCCGGGTCTTCTTCTAACATCTTTTGAACGGGCAAGACCTAAAAGCCCGCTTTACACCACAATGTATATTTCAACCTAAAACCAGCTATAAAAGGACTAAGTACATTTTACCTTAATATACAAAAATCATTTAAAATCAATCATCAAGTAAGAGTCAATTATCAAGTCGAACTCACTAAGTGAAAATCATCAATCAGTTTAAAATCAATCACCAATTTCAAAAGGCATCTCAGGAACCAGTGGATAAATAGTGTTCAGTGAATGTGCGAATATAGATAAATGAATATCAATAAAGTGTTAAATAAAATAATCAATGAAATATATAGTATCAGTTTAAAAGTGAGTAAAAGGGAAAATCGCCAAATATGTAAGTAATTTAAAATTTTCAATTTATGTTAAGACAGATCTCGAGATTAAGCACATTAAATCAAATCGAAATCATATCCGGATAATTAAAATAAAATCATAAACAAATTGTAAATGGAATAATATAAATGTAATAAAATAAATTCATAGCTTTAGAGCAACAATAACTAAGCAATTTGGTCGGGTCTTCTTTATAGAGAATTAGCTGCCAAGGATTTAATAATACCTAATAAGCAATTGAAAGGAGATTCCGATTCAATTAAAAAGGTTAGAAACTGCTGTTTAGGATAAGGTTTTAAAGTAAGGAATTATGTCAACTTAATTATCAAACTTTTAATTTCAAATATTTTATACAATGTTTAGTTGTTAGCCTATTTTAATAAAGGATAAGTTATATATATTAAATATTAAGGAGACTGCATTGTAATTGAATAGTACAGTCTCCCTTAACAACATTATAGATTACGAATAATAATTATCAAATTATCCTGGTAAAATTAGTTTAGTAAATTCAGCAACTTATTATGAAGTAAAATTTAGAGGAAGAGACGATTTGAGAAATTAATCATTAAGAAATTGTATATTAAATAATTTGTACATTTCTTAAGAACAAATTTCAATAATTAAGTATCATGTTAATTCAAGTTCTTTTTTTAATAAATTCAATTTAAAAAATTCTAAATGTTATTAATGTAGAAAAGGTGTAGTCATTAAATTAATCATATGTCATGTACAATGTCTTGCTATCAATTATACATTTAATACAAACAATTAATGTCTCTGAAGTTATTTCGACCAATTAGTTGTGAGTCAGACCTCTCAAGCCAAGCAAAATTGATTCGTAAGTCGAATCTGGTGGAGCCCTCATATAAAAATAAACCTTACAGAATAAAGTCGCCCAAATCAAAATAGTAACCTTACATGGTGGAGGCGCTAAATTTAAAATAAGCTAATTGGGTGAATATAATTGCAGAGACAAGTAATACATTGTGTATAGCATAAGGGTTAGAAAAATAAGAAAAACAAATATCTGGTATATGATTTCGATTTTATTGAGAAATGATTTTAAGTAGTAATAAATTAATTTAATAAACACTAACATTTACAAATATAACAAAGGAAAGATAATAAACATACACGAATAAATAAATTTTACAAAAAAAACTACCCATCACAAAAACCAATAAAAAGAATAACTGAAATGGAGAGGAAAGAAAAAATACCCTTAATACAACCCTCACAATACCGAGGTTTACCATCAGAAGACATACACACATTTATATCTCGATATGAAGTAGCGTCGAGAGCAAACGGTTGGACACCAAAAACACAAATAACTTTATTACCTACATATCTTGCACAATCAGCTTTAAATTGGTATGAAAACTTCATTCAAATTAATCAAGAAGGGGAGATAACATGGGAAAAAGCAAAACAAGAATTAATAAATCTTTTCACACCAATAGCTCAGAGCCAAAACTTACAAATAATTTTAACAAACAAATCACAAACTGAATCAGAAACGTCCATAAACTTTTACTTACAAATACAGGCTCTTTGCAGAAAAATGAACCCAAACATAGATGATACACAAATAATTTCTCACGTAATACAGGGTTTAAAACCAGACATTCTCGAACGCATTGTAAAAATGGAAACTAAAACACTCAGCCAGTTAGAGGAAAATTTAAGAAAAAATGAACTACAAATATTTCAACAGACACTAAATAAACAAAGACGTTTAAAAAAGATGGAACCCAACGAAAACATGAGTACTACATATTTTGAAAACCTAAACAAAATGTCAAAAAAGCTAGAACAACTCACGGAAATTATACACACATTAGGAGTAAATATAAACCAAAATGGCCACAAACCAACCAAATTTCAAAAACTTAACCAAAATCTAACACCTCAATATAAAACCAACCAACGATTTGACAACAGTCATCCAAAAACACTACGAAAATATATAAACGGCTATCAACTTTACAACGGCCAAAACAGTGTAGTGCAAATATGCTCAATCTGCAATAAAAACAATCACTCAACGAACAAATGTTTCTTTAGAAAATATAACTGTAACATATGTAAAATGGACAATCACACAACAGTAGAATGTGCTTTCAATTTAAAAATGGATACTTATCCTCAATATACGAGAAACCAATGTAGGCCTTATACCTATGTAAATAATTGTATTGCCAAAAATGTAGAAGAAATGGCCACTCAACTCAACAATGCTACTCTCATAAATGTTCAAAACTATCATTCAATCAAAAACGGACTAAAGGGGAGACTATACAAAACAAGAACTATACCACCCCAAAACACAAATATACAAATTTTAATACCAAATTTCAACAATTAAACATGCAAAATAAACGGATACCTAACTTAAGTACACCTAGGCAAAACAATAATAATAACAAGCAGTTCAATGGCAGAAAATATTACTCTATTTCATTAAGGCAAAAGAAATATAAACAAGCATACTGTAATTCAAATGATTCAAGCAAAATACCAGGCACTTCAGTTGGAACACAATACTCGGTACAGGACGATAACTTGGGTCATTTACACGTACACAATTTGATGACACCAGGCGTTAACGGGATAGAACTGGAAGAGGCAGTACAACGAGAAAATGACTTTAACTCATTCAGCACATTTCACAAGCAAATTTTAAATCAAAACGGGGTACCTAAGTCTCGAAAATCAGACAAGGATGTAACATGGGATGTATACAATACATTATTTTTTAACTAAAAATGAAAATTCAAGAGTATGCACAATTAACATAAAGTTCAAAACATTAAATAATCAAGATATTGAAACGATTTTAGATTCTGGCGCAAATGTTTCAATCTGTCATTATGACCTAGTCAAAAATAAACCCATAACAATTTAAACAAAAACAATAATAAAATCTGCTACAGACGACAATTTAAAAATTCATGGAGAGATAACCTTACCATTTGAAATTAATGGAATAAAATTCAATAACAAATTTTATGTTGCATCTGGAATAAATACCAAAGTTATTTTAGGCAATAACTTCTTACTAGAAAATAGAGCAAAAATAGACTTCAATAAGAAACATATTACCCTATATTCAAATGACCAAAAGTGTAAAATAGAAATGAATGAATCATGGCTCCAAAATTTAAAAAATATACGATTATTAATAAATAACAACATAATAAACCACCCCGAAATAAGATCAAACGAACAAATTAAAATAGCATCAGGGCAAAGTTTACGTGTACAAGAAATAGAAAATTATAGCGAAATAATGGATTTTGAAACGGACAGGCACTTAAGGGAACAAAAACAAATTCATGCCTACATATCCCAACAGGAAAATAAATATTATGTTTACATATACAATGCATCAAGACGACCCCAAATACTTATGCCAAGAACACTTATAGGTCACATAAACAAAAATGAAGAAAACAAAAAAATGTATGATACAGTAAACAAAAACATGACACCCACACAAACTACTCTACCCAAAAATTCAAAAAAGGAACAAATAACTGACAAAAATGGAGTACAATTCCAAATTTGTGAAAACTTGACAGAAACACAACACAGGCAAGTGACAGAAATAATAAAAAAATATAAACACATCTTTACTACGGAGGTTAAAGACCTAAGCCCAGCCAAAATTAACCCAGTAAAAATACAAGTAATTCAGGGAACATCAGGAGTTATCGTACCACCATATCGCCAAAGTAATCAGGAAAGACAGTTATTAAATCACGAATTAGATGACCTAGTAAAGGCAGGAATTTTAGAAGAGTGTCCAAATTTCACGGAATATGCGTCACCAGCATTTATAGTCAAAAACCAAGATAACTCGCACAGATTAGTAGCGGATTTCAGAAAAGTAAACGAACAAATAAAGAATGAAAATTTTCCAATTCCAAGTTTACAACTAATGTTCAGCTGTTTAAACAACTCACAATATTTCACAAAGTTAGATTTAAAAAACGCCTTTTTCCAATTACAAGTACATGAAGAAAGTAAACCATTATTAACAATTAGAACTCAAGACAAAATGTTAAGATATACAAGATTACCACAGGGACTTAAAGTATCAAGCGCAATATTCCAGAAAGCCCTAAACAAAACACTAGCAAAACACCTTTTTAAGAAGTGCTTATCATATTTAGACGACACCTAAGTGTTTGCACCGACCTTTGAAGAGAAATTACACAATATAGAAGCTGTTTTAAATGAACTAGACAAAGCAAATCTGAAACTCAATACAAAAAAATGTAAATTTTTTACAAAGAAATTGAAATATTGGGACACAAGGTTTCGACTGAAGGAATAGAGCCTCTAAAATCTAATATACAGCCAATATTAGACTTCAACCAAAAACCTTACGTAATATAAGAGCTTTCCTAGGAGTTTCAGGCTTTTTTAGAAAATTCATCAAAGATTACGCAAAAATTACACACCCTTTAACAGAACTTCTCAAAAACCAACAACAAAAAAACTCTAAAATAATTTGGACAGAAAATTGTAACAAAGCTTTTGAACAGATAAAATCAATTTTAACCAATCCACCATTGTTATCACATTTTAAAGAAACCAGGAACACAAACGTATACACTGACGCTTCGAATATTGGAATCGGAGCGGTATTAACACAAATAGACCCCAACAATAATCAAGAATATCCAATTGCTTACTTATCCAGAAAATTAAAACCACACGAAACAAGATATTCCACAGTTGAAAAAGAAATGCTCGGATTAGTTTATTCTATTGAGTATTGGAGAGAATACCTATTAGGCAGAAAAATTACATGTTTCACCGACAATTCAGCATTACAATACTTTCAAAATTTCAAAAATCCATCAAACAGGTTAGGCCGACTAGCAACCAAATTAGTAGATTACGATCTGGACATAAAATACAAGAAAGGGAAAACAATGGGTTTGCCAGATTTCTTATCTAGACAGGAAACGGGAGAGGAAATTCCACAAAACATTGAGGATGTATTTTTAATAAATTACGACACACGAAACTTAGAATTACTACAATCAAAGGATCCGTACTTAAAACAAATCAAACTTGCACTTTTAAACATTGACCGAGGTAACAAAAAAATTGACAGGGCATCTAGACATTACACGTTAGAGGATCAAATTATATACTTCAAACAATTCAATGGCGAAGACGTAATAAAACTTTTGGCCATACCGGACGAATTAAAACAAGACATTTTAATACAAGCCCATGACAATCCACTCACAGGAGGACATTACTCATACCACCAAACAATTTCAAAAATAAAGGACAGATACCATTGGCCAACTTTGCATAAAGACGTACAAGAATACACAAAGACATGTAACACTTGCCAAAAACGTAAAATACCAACCAGAAAACCATACGGGTTATTAAAACCAATATTACCTACACACAAACCCATGGATAGAATAATAATAGACTTTATTGGACCGATAAACTCATCGTATGCTCATAAATACATTTTAACTTGTACCGTCGCAACAACCAAATATGCCTGGGCTTTTAAGTGCAAATAGCAGACGCAAAAACTGTAGCTGAGAATTTAATGAAAATAATTTTAAAACATGGTAAATGCGAATATTACAATCTGACAGGGGTACACATTTTAATAACGAAATCATAAAGAACTTAACATCAACTCTAGGAATTAATCAAATTCTAAGCAGCGCTTATTCACCACAAACACAAGGATTAACTGAAAAATTTAACGGCACACTTGCTAATATGTTATCCCACTACGTACACGAAAAGCCAAATGCATGGTCAAAGTACCTAGACAAAGTTGTATACTGTTACAATTCAACAAAGCAAACTAGCACGGGGTATTCACCAAATAAATTAATGTACGCTTTTGAACCAAATAACCCCATGGAAATAATACAAATTCAAGAAAACCCAAACTATGATATAAAACAACACATAACACAGATACAAGACATTAGAAAAAGTTTGCCAGAAATCATAAAAAAGGCTCAAGATAAACAAAAAAAAATATTATGATAAGAAGAGGACAGATTTTGAATTTCAAGTAGGAGAAGAAGTTTTAATAAAACGGGAATTCCATGGAAAAACACCCACGAAATTTGATATGCAATATACTGGTCCATTCTCTATTATAAAAAAGGTTAACAACCTAACATACCTAGTAGAAATATTAAAGTACGGAAAGCTACAAAATGAACCCATACATATTTCGAGAATGAAAATGTATCACAGAAGGTCATTATAAACAAAAATATGTTACGTGTACATTACAATGTAAAATATATATAATATCACCGAGATCTGTCTATAATTAATATTGTATAAATTAGAAATAAGTTACATGTACTAGATTTAAGCACTAATTATGTATTTAACAGCAGTATCATCAATGTAATACAAATTTTCATTTGCAGCAATAATTAAATCCTTAGTAAAAACCAGTAATCATTTAAATAAGTAAAACTAAATAACAATTAAACTTTGAATAAGTAAAGCTTTTAAAAGTAAATAACATCGAGATCTGATCTATTAAACAACTTTGTAGATAATATTATAACAGTCGGTAAACAATTTAAAGACAACCAGATAACGTCGATGTGTATACAACGACTACGCCAGTAAACAGCCTATAATGCAAACTCAACATTGGGAACATAGTGTGTATTCCTAAGAGTCATGAACTTGGGAGATCTACACTATCCGAAAACAGATTTTCTAACAACTTTCGTTACTTGAAGAGGAAGCCCTGATCAAGCGGAATTTTCATCTTGCGAAAGTAACAAAAATACTACACATTCCAATAGATATACAAAAACGTATTTGTATATACAACACCAATTCTAAATAGGCCTACAATAACAAACTGTTATCAAGCAAACGACCTGATGCTGGCACAGCAAAACCACACTTCCTTCAAGGAAACTCTAACGCATGAATTGGAGCACTTGCCTTCTACATTATCAGCTAAACATGTGATTCATACTACGTTATCAGCAATTCCACAAACATCGACTTACTAC
>JAGFPH010006792.1:0-12852 GCA_018207615.1 Philaenus spumarius
ACATTAGGCCTACATTATCGAATGACGTCTCATTTTTTTCGTCTTACTTAGACGAATAAAAAACAATTTGAATCACAAATCTACGACGTACCGTTACCGAAATAACAGTTGTCGTTTAACTTATTTAAATATTACCGTGTGATACTGAAAACCCCATTATCTATGAGACATGTTGTAAGTATTTTGTTGGTAAATGCCTGCCCTCTCTTCAACCATAGTCCAGTTCGTTTGTTTTATATATTTTTGTGAAATGTTAATGAAGTAAAAAATAAAATGTTGATAGAATTTAAATCTGTGTGGCCACTCCGTGGCAGTTTCAATTATACAACTATAAGTTTCTTAAATAAAATAATTGTGATATTTTATAAATATGATGTAGAAACATTTATAATCTATAATTTAACATTATTACAACTTTACATAATATTTTAAGAAAAACAATTGAATTACAGAATAAAATGTTTTTTTCTTACAAGGTTTCGTCCAAAAATACAGAACACGGCTCTCATCCCTCAGCTTCTGAATATTGTACAGGTAGGCCTATCTGTCGCGCATGAGAACTATGCGGTGCGACATAGTTATTCTACCTCGCCGATCTAGTTTTTTAAATTTGAACCCAAGGGCTTTTAACATGCTTCTCAATGAAGTTACACAATAGCCGAATTCCGGATCTTTTACTTTCAAAATGTCTAAAATTGAACGAACTGTCGGTGATTCGGACGTAGAAAACTGTTCGTAAACTGTTCTTTGGATGATTTACCATCGAAAGTCACCAATTCGCCTAAACCTTTTATTAATGATTGATCGTTTTTTTGCAGATGTTATTTCCTTAGATTTTACCCTTTGCTCCGTACTCCTTGCTACTCCCAGAGCTTTTACAGTATCAGCTACAGGACTCTTAGAGTCTTTTTCCTCGGCGTAGCGCACCATGGCCTGAATTGTTGCTTGCTGCAACCTTAGTGAGGTGATTGCCGCGACCTGCAATATGCGGTTTCACCTATAGGCCTAAATCACTTTCAACGTTCACTTGCACAGGGTTATCATTTGCACTTTCGACAGGATCGTTCGCAAATTTAAATTCTATCAAATTTTTATTTTTTAAACTTCGTTAACATTTCACAAAAATATATAAAACAAACAAACTGGACTATGGTTGAAGACAGGGCAGGCATTTACCAACAAAATACCTACAACATGACTCATAGATAACGGGGTTTTCAGTATCACTCGGTAATATTTAAATAAGTTAAACGACAACTGTTATTTCGGTATCGGTACGTCGTAGAACTGTGATTCAAATTGTTTTTTATTCGTCTAAGTAAGACGAAAAAAATGAGACGTCATTCGATAATGTAGGCCTAATGTATCAATTGTTTGCAAATTGTAGTGTAACACAGAATTTCTTGGAATATTAGTCGATGCCGACAGTCCCCCGGTTGACCGCTTCTAACAAAGGCATTGTTTGTTAATAGGTGATTAGGACGGTCCGTTCTACCTGAGGGGTTTCTCTCTACGTTTTGAGGCAACTATAAACGTTTACATTTTAATTTTTACTGTAAACGATTTAGTTGGAATTGGGTTTAGTCTATTTTAGTAAATCAATAAAGTACATTTGTTACAACATGATTTGACGACAATTTTCGTGCTATTCTGTGCTAAAATAATTTTGTGTTTGTTCAATTCTAGAGACTCCTAGAAGCAATTTTACGTGTTAGTTAATTCAAGTTTCATCTTATGTAAATTGAGCATGTGTCAGTTGCAGGATATCTGTAATGTAACAAATCTTTTAATTTCAAAGATATAAAAAAATATTTAAGAACGAAAAGAAAACCAGAAATTTATTTCGGCACATTTAGTTATTTTAATTAAACTGTCCATGCAGAAATTCTAATTTTTTGAAATAGTTCACACACTTTAAAATTGCTTTTATTATCACATTATTATGTAAGCTTGAATTACATTTTATCTACCTTATTTCGTATGTGGATGAAACCATGTTACAAAGTTAGGAAACATTTTTTTTAATTTTGTAACCTGGTTGCCAACCTGCTTCATCGTATTGTTTTATCTAAGACATGGATCGAACAGCATGAGGTTAGACCTTATCGATTGCAAAATTTTGTTTCAGATTCAAATAGAAATCACGACTATAGATATGGAAGTATTTTGGTATAGGTTAAAATTTACACACGTTAAATTACGTGTATTTTGGTATACACTATAAAACATATTGCGTAAATTTTGTTACTGCAGCTGCGGTTTTAATGTAGCAGAAGAAAAAAATTGATTTAATTTCACTTTACAGATTGTATAGCCTAGTGGCGGTTCGGATATATTTATGGAAGAATTGCATTTTTTTATTCAGCTATGTAGCAAATGCGACCAAATTTTAATAGGGATGTTCGTCTAGATTTATTAAACAACAATAAACAAAGAAATAATTACACCACACTTTTACCAAATTACGCCTTTGAAATATTATTAAAAGAACCGACAAACGTAGTAAATAATTTAGCAACGTGTATTGATCATACGCGAGTTAGAATAAACGATATGTTTTAAAGTAAATATTAAATCCGAGATTCTAGATATGACATTACATATCACTGCGCAATAATTTTAGTCCTATTATTTTGTTATCACAAGTTTATACATTGCAACCTCAAGTTAGGCCTGTTCAAGCTATTGACTATAAACTAAACAAACGCAGTGCTTTGACTGATTTTTCAAATGTATACAATTGCACGAATGTAAATTCTGCTTTTGAAACATTTTTTGAAATATTGGAAAACAATATAGATTTATGCGTATGTTACAAATTCCTGACCGTCTATAAAAAAAATTATAAAACCCTGGATTACGAACTACTTATGTTTTAAAATTAATAAAAGCAACCAGCTACGTAGACGATTAAAGAAACATCCCAATGACCAAAAATAAAGGAAAGGTTTAGAAAATGTAAAAGTTGAGGCAGGTAACATGTAACAGGTTGACATAAAGGAGGCTAAATCATATTAGTACTATAATAATACTGTATGTTTAAACATTGTAAAGGAAATTCAAGGTTGCAATGTAAGATTCTAAATGAGGTCAAGGGTTAAAGTCGTGAGTCTTGAAAATGTATACATTTTCTAAAGGAAAATAGAACTGATAGGCCTACTACTGCTAAATGAGTTTTATTCTTATTTTTGTAATTCTGTAAATGTTATCAGGACACCATTTGTAACAAATTGTTCTTCATTTTCAATGTGCAATAGTCATTTTAAGGACCACGAAAAGATTTTTTTAAATATTTTTAACAAAAGTAACACCGGGCGAATTTGAGAAAAAGATCCGTGGGCTAAAGTTAGACAAATCTCCAGAATTTGATGGTGTAAGTGCATCTTTGCTCAAGGCTATCAACATTCATATAATGGATGTCGTATATTTTTTAATAAACCTAACTTTTGTGACTGGCATGTTTCCTGATAGACTTAAAGAGGCCCTAGTTGTACCAATTTTCAAAAAGAGTGACAGGGAATAGTTGCAAACCTATTTCTCTGATAGCTTAGTTCTAAAAGGTTTTTGACAAAGAGCTAAAGTTCATAATAATTATGTTTTTAAAAAAGAAATGTTTTAGCAATAATCAGTTTGGGTTTAGAGATTGTTTTGGTACTGAAGATGCACTCTTAAACTTTAGTTCCTCTATTTATTATGGCTTAAATATAGTAAATGTGTAACTGGGATCTTCTGGATATAAAACAAAACATGCAATATCTATTATATATACAAGGTCCTATAGGTGTTTTACATACGGAGTGGAAATACAACATTAGTACATAACCTAGATAGAATGAAACCTAGGAGTTGTGCGCCACATCCTGTACTAATGACAAATAAGATTTTTTGACGATTTTTTTTTTTTTAATTCGTCGGTCAGCCCAAAACTTTTAAACAATATACCTGAATATACAAAAAAAATTACAAATTCTAAAATCTTTTTGATGTATTTGAGACACTGGTTACACATTTTAAACGATACAGCGAGCACTTAAAATATTACAACTTAAAAGAGTGGCGGACATCTTGGGGTTTTATCCCGAAAGAGCAAAGTTAAATTTAAAACCATTTATTTTGTTAATTTTTCATAATACATTTTTTGCAAAGTCTCTTTTTCACCACAGTCACAATACGCATCCGTTTTACGTTTCACATTTTTTTTTTAAATCCCTTTTATTTTTCACGTCATTGAATTTTTTTTAAGTAGGCTACCAAGTTTTTTTTTGCACAATAAAAATGTATAATTAAAAGTGAATCGCAAGCCGGATCCGCAATTTTATAAAGAATATTAAGTTTTTTTTTCTTCACTCAATTACAAAAGATGGATTTATAAAATGTAAAATGTATAGTTTTCTAGATTTAACATTGAACATTTTCAACTGCCGCTTTTTTAAACATATTTGCATAAAAACAAATGTTTAAAGTAAAATGTACCTTATTTGCTTGTGTTAGCCTGACTGGATTGTTGTTAAATTTTACAGGACAACAATTTTACTGGTAGACAATTTTACAGGATAAATTAATTGATTTAAATTCGAAAATACAACAGCTCTAATAATAATAAAATAATATTAAAGTGATAAACTTTATAGACTTAGTTGGTCTATACTAATTATCCTTAAGGAATCTTACAAAACTTGAAAGCTTTTTTTTGTATTGAAATATAATTATAAATAGGTACCACAAATAACAATTTGTCCCAATTTGAAACATTTATGAAATAGTTTTAAAACATTTTTAGACTTTGGATCTTATTTGAATTTATTAATTTACCAAAAAAAGTGTTTTAAATAGAGGGTTTTCTAAAGTATAATGATTTGTTGACATCTTAAAAAAGTAAAAGTATTTTAAAGTAAGTTTAGGTAGGCTACGTATTTTATATCTGGTTATTTGTTTTCTACTTTGCTCAAATCAAACTCCTAGTATAGTTTCTAACTATTAATGTTCATAAACGCAAAAAAAGATAAATGCTTTGCAAAAGTATGTTTAATTTGTATTAGATATGAGTATACAAAATCGAATTTGAACTTGAACGAACCCGAGGCTACAGCTTGAAAATACAAAGCTCTTTCAGCATGACCAGTCTTTACAGTTGCTCACATTCACGTTTTGATACCACCTCGTAATGCCGAACTCCAACTTCAATGATTCTGTTTTTAGATTAAATGTGTAACATACTGGAAAGCAACAGTGGTAATAACTTGAGAACTAAAGAGCAAGTCCTAAAAATACTTCAGATCTAAATATAATAGGCCTATATAAAAAATAAAAAAATCTACTAACACAAATTAAGGTTCTACAGATTTTTAAAAATAAATTACGTAAAAACGTTAATAGCATGCTGAAATTAGAACATTTATTTCTGACCCATGTTGATATGTTCCAATGATACATTGTTAAAATTTGGGAAGTGTTGAACTAATTTGATCAAAATTAGGCTAAACCTTACCTAAATTTCATAACTCTACAAGTTAGAAAAAACTGTAAGAAAACATAATAATTAGTTCTAAATTTATAAAAAAACAGATAGAAAGAGATAAGTTGTATTTTTAAGGTATTGAGAATATTATTTACTAACACACACTTTGTACGATTTATTATTTCCAATAATACTACAGTGTTACTGTATTTTCTTCTTCAAAATATGTACTATTTTTAATGTAAAGCAGTCTCATTAAATGTGACTGCAATAAAGTAATTAACTTTTCAAGGTCAGGGTTAAAACATAAAATAGGAGAAAACTCTTTAACTTGTAGGCAGTAAAATGAACGAATATTAGGTCTACAATTATAATGGCTAGCACTGTTTTATTTCAAAATGTATTATATTTTTCTACTGTGATTTCACGTTTCTATTTGAAGACATTCTTAACAATTGCGTATTTATTTCCTGAAACATCATCCGCTATATTTGATTGCATAAATTCAGCATATTATCTTAAATAATATTACGAATTATGTAAAATGTACGTGTTTAGCATATGTTTTTGTTTCGTTCTGTTTTTACAGTTTTAGAGATGAGACATTTCCCTAAAGTTTTAGAAATTGTCAATTTAGTTGAAAAAAATACCTAAATACATCTGTATTATCCAAAACATTATAAGAAAAGTTTTTACAGCTTAATCAAATGCTGTCAATTGCTTTTACAGATATGTTTTCCGACTTCAAACACTAAAATTTAATTGACCAAAAATAAAATGACTAAAGTATTAAGTTATTAAAACAACAAGTCTGACTCATGTCCGATTAAATTTGTATAAGTTCCGATGTTCGGAAGATATCGTGAAAACTGTGTAAATGGATTTATTCTTTACAAAAAATATATATAATTCGTATTAATTAAGTAATTATTTTTATTTTTAACATTAGGTAAAAATTAGTGCCAGATTCTTGCTCAGCATCCCAAAAAACAATAGGAAAATGAGTTTTACGAAAATCGGTAAAGAAATGAAGAACTTACTATAATTTGCATATCGTCTATTGTGTAGAAGTAAAATATTAAACCAATAATCCATTTAATATACCATGCAGTAAACAATAAACACAACCCTCCCTCAACTATGAATAGGTAGCAGGTAGAAGAGTAAGTAGGAAAGGCCGGCCGGGCCGATGGCAGGGTACAGTTAGGAAAGCGAGCGAGTGAGACTGGCCGGTTTAAAACTTACAAAACTTTCTGAATAACGGTATTTTGTATATAACTTGTATAAAACAGATCAACTATTGGTGGTCTCAGTTACGACGCTAAGTTGGATGTATAAGAAATTGTATAAGTTTTTTGTAATTGGGTCCCTTATTTGTTGGTTTTGAAATGTTGATCCGATGTTCGAACACGAAAGAGCCACAATAAATGTTGATCGAAAATGATCAACCTACCCTGGTTAAAAATAACAGCAAAACCAACAAATGATTACGTGAGAAATCTATATATATATATCCGCGTCAAAAACACCACAGACGCTACTTCAAAGAACACTAATAGGCCTTATAAATGAAAGTAATGAGAAGACACAAATACAAAAAAAATCAAACAAAGAACAAACACCCAATCAAACCAGACCACAGAAACCCACAAATAAAAAGCAAATTTATGACAAAAATGGCGTACAGTTTCAGATTAGTGAAGATTTAACAGAAAAACAACACACTCAAGTAGCAGCCATAATAAAGAAATATAAACATATATTTCCAACAGAGGTCAAGGACCTTACGCCAGTAAACATTGAACCAGTAAAAATAAAAACAATCCAGGGAAATTCAGGGGTAATTGTACCACATTATAGGCAAAGTTATCAAGAAATAGGGTCTACAGATATTAAATACAGAATTAGAACAACTTGTAAAAGCAAGAATCTTAGAAGACTGTCCAAATTTAACAGAGTATGCGTCACCAGCATTTATAGTTAAAAATCAAGATAATTCACACAGATTAGTAGCAGATTTTAGGAAAGTGAATTAAAAAATAAAAAGCGAAAATTTTCCAATACCAAGTTTACAACTAATGTTTAGTTGTTTAAGCAACTCACAATATTTCACGAAACTAGACTTAAAGAATGCCTTTTTCCAACTAAAAGTACACGAAGGGAGCAAACCATTGTTAACCATCCGAACACAAGATGAAATGCTTAGACATACGAGACTTTTGAAATTACTAAAAGTGTCAAGTGCTATATTTCAAAAACATTTAAACAAAACACCTATTTTCAAAATGCTTAGCGTACTAGATGACACGATAGTATTTCCACCAACATTTGAAGATAAATTAATCAACTTTGAACTACTCTAATTTAATTTTCTTTACGTTCACTACTGTTATTATGTATTTTAAAACTTGACTTATTTGACTTATTACTTGACTTGACTTTCGTGTAAAGCGTCTGAGAATACAAAACACTAAAGGGTTTCGCCTTAATACAAAAATCTAACAATGTTTCGAAGAGTCACGTTTACATTTTCCCTTTTAGTGTTCGCTATACGAGTAGTATGGTGATAAACCAATTTCTTTTAACCCTGGAATGGTATTCTATCGTTATTTTTATGAAGGCGAAATATTTTTGGCCGGTACGGTTTTGTTTTCACTCGGACCCTTTGTGTAAGCTTTCCCCATTCCCCACCAAGGTCAGTAAGTCAGTGGAACTAGTTTTAGAAATTCGCATACTCGGTAGTCCCTTGTGCATTTTTTACGAATGTATACCAATAATGTATTTTTTTCTGTTTGTGTATTTTTGTGATTATATTTAAAATTTATATTATACATTATTTTTTAAGCTAATTTTAATTTGTATACTTTATACAAACGATTTTTGTTTACAATGGCACTAAGGCCTTCAGAAATAGACAAAATTCAAATACTGTCGTTACAATTCAGCAATCTGTTGAAACTGTTGGGAATCTGTGAAACTATTAGAGTTGTGTTGAAACATGTCTTATTTTATATATATATATATGTCATTTATACTTCGTATTAAGTACCTTTGTTACTCACTCTATGTTAAATTTATATCTAAAAAATAAATTAATAAAGATTTTTTCAAATGTTTTACATTTAAAGAAAATTTTTTTTACTTTAATATAAATTAATAAATATAACCAAATTTATACTTTTATAACACTTATATACGTATTAAACAATAATTGGTTATGGAAAATGTTGTTGTTTTATTTTTATGTTATCGAAGTATATTTTTAAGTTTACAAACGTAAAAAATACGAAAGTATGCCTAAATGTAACTCTGTAGTAGTATACCGTTCCAGGGTTAAATGTATTTGTCCACAGTTTATAACCTTCGGAAGCATAAAATCATTAAAGGTATCCATCAGGAACTATAAAAACCAAGGATATAAAGTGCACTGGTAAAGTGGGAAAATAAATAAGTGTCGATTGTATTAGTGAGGGAAAACGAAATTATATAAGTAGGTGTAAAATTTCATTTGTTGCAAGACAGATCTCGAAAGGTTAAAAATAAAGGTCAGACGAAATCACAAAATAAAAAGTAATGTATATATAATTGGTTCTGAAATATTTTATTAGAATTAGCTGCCAAGAGGGTTTATGAAAACCCGGTAAAATAAATAAGATACCATAGAGTTTATTTAGGATTTAAGAAAAGTAATCAAGGAAAACAAATATTTATACAGTCATATAGATATAATTAATAAAATTGTAATAAACAGTACTATGATATAGAATATATATTTAATTATTAATTAATAGTAATCAAGAAAGTTCACGGAACGCGGTAGCGTTCCGCGTAAAGCTATGCACACTACCGCACTACATTATTATGTTTGAAATGGGCAAGCTCGATTTTCTTTTTCTATTATTTTAACAGCCGCGCCTCTAAATGAATTGAAAACTCTTTTAATAAGATATATTTTATGAAGCTCAATTGTGTGATTGTGGATGAAAAATCCATTCAGAATGTTGTTAATAATGATATTGTAGGGCTATGTCACTCATTTTACTCGATACGACGATCTTTCTTTCCGAGAATATTTCCTTCTAACCTTAGTGCGGATGCGTCCCGTCATATGGTACACTACCGCACTAAGAAAATATTTTAAAATATTTAGCCTTTAAGGCTTGAAACAACCCTAATTACTTTACTAGTGAAGTGTTCTAATAACATTTTAAATTTAATAAAGTTTGATTAAATAAGTAAATGTGATATCTGGTTGTGTTATGAATTGATTATTTCTGTGTAAATTTAGCTATAATTTGGAGATTTCCTTTTAGTCAGATGTTTTACCTACTTATAATAGCAGTTTGTTATTGTTTACATACGATCTAATTATACATATTTTTGGTTATTGATGAATTTAATACTTGAACGGATTACTATTGTCATACTTTTATATTGTTTTCTAGGTTTCTTTAATATTTACATTTCTAATCTAAAATAGGCTAGGCTGTATCAGCTTACTTGGTCGCATAGATTAGGTTATGATGTGTCGATGTGTTATGATTTAGAATAGATATTTAATTATTTACTAGTAATCAAGAAAAATGTATACTATACATAAATTGCAAGAATTAAATGTTAGTAGAGTTACACCACTAGCTCAGCTTTCTTTATTAAATTAAATGTAAAATTTGATTCTTTGTTTTTTAAGGGATTTGTGACATTTTAAAATTATAAGATTGAGTGAGAGATTATGTCATTGTTGTTTTATTTTAATTTAATTTCATAATGCATTTTTTAATTACATTTTATTTAGAAAGTTATAAATTGTAGAGGATAGAAAATCATTTTTGAGGTAATTTTCGTAATATATTTAACCGACCGTTTAAACGGTTTATATATTTATTTCAACCTGGTTTCATTTGGCGTCGTCCCTCATGCCAAGTTAATTTAAAAAAACACGAAAAAAAACAAGTAATCGTTGGTCGTTAGGTGAAAGGGGATAAGTTATGTTTAGCAAAGTTACGGAAAATTTGACAATTACTTGTAAATCAGCACATGCCATTTCGTTTGTTTTAACTTTTTTTGTCAGGCTGAATAGTTTTTAATTTAATTACGCCAAGTGTAAATAAATGTTAAAACTGGTATGAAACACAAATTTGTTAATATATTTATAAAACAAACTTATCCCCTTATACACTACAGTTTCCCTACCCGGAACTTATCCCTTTTTCCCAGAAATCCTTAATACTATTATTTCTAGTGTTTTTAAGCTTTAAAACGTTAATGCAAATTTATATACCAATATAAGTATTATTTATGAACCTTGATGTAGTTTTCAAACAAAATTCTTAAACTTAAGACTCATAACTAAATTATATTTCAAGTTATTTATCTGCTTCAACTTCTTCCACTTCATCTACAATTTGATCGAAGTCTGGAGAAAATATGGAGCAATTATTATTTAATCTCACCAGGCAGAGCTAATAAATGGCAGCATACTTTGATACTAACGATAAAGATTTACTATTCTACACTTTTTACTTGATTGCTTTTCATACGTCGTAAACATTTACTAGCAGCTGTAAATTACAGGTAGTTAAAAATTGGAATTTTAAGTGTATTTTAAAAATACTTTCTCAATATTTCAATAGTTTATCAGTGTTAAAGTGAAAATACTACATTGGTAAAACAAATATTTATAACGAAATAAGGGTCTTTTCTATTATACGACCGCATGGCTCAAACTATTTTCTATACTAACAGAATGATAATAAAGTAGGTTTTCTCACCTCAATTGATGAAATCATCTATAAAATAAATGGTTTTATTGTTTTTCACAAAATACTAAAAATAGAAAAACACAAACTAATTACATGTGAAAGATTTTATGACTTTTACATACACTTCTAGTTAGGTTTGGGTTAGTTGTACTGAATGGGGTGTGTATTAATCTCGCAGATAATAGTATGATTATATTTCGTTATTATCACATTATATAATTAAAAGAAGAAAAAACCTAAAAGGTTCTATCCTATATTATTTAGTCACAGTATGTTGCGATAGTATAATAGAAATGCTGTCGTATAATAGAAAAGACCCCGAAATAAAATATAAAACTACATTGACTTTGTCGAACATAGTCGGTCTGCCTTTTACCATCTCAGAATCAAATTTCACCCAATTGAAGAGTTAGTTGGAACAAAAGAGAATCAAGACAATTTTAGTGTGCAGATAACTTAGTTAAGTTTAAACATAGCGAGCACCTTTCTTAGCGACCGCCTATGGCCCAAGTGGAAGCGACATACCAAATTTAATTCCAATCCGTTTTGTGTTTTTTTTAGTAACTTTAACACAACCAAACCCCCTATAAAATTTAGATTTTTTTTAAACCTTTCTTAGCAAGCACCTAGAGCCCTAGAGGAAGCTACCTACCGATTTTTTTAAAACCCTTTCTTAGCGAGCTCCCACGGCGATAGAGGAAACTATTTACCAAATTTCATTCCAATCCGTTTAGCAGTTTTAGAGAAATCGTGATTTAGTAGCTTTGACTGACTCCCCCCCCCCCAAACTCCCCCTAAAATTTAGAATTTTTTGAAAACTTTCTTAACGAGCACCCACGGCCCTAGAGGAAGCTAAATACCAAATTTCATTGCTATCCGTTCGGCAGTTTTTGAGATTTCGTGATGAGTCAGTGAGTGAGTGGCATTCGGATTTTATATATGTAGATTTAGAAGGTGAACAATAACAAATTTGATACTGTTTTAACAAAATGAAGTCAAGAAAAGATAATTCTTTTTGTATGCACAGTATAAAATCGATTAAAAGTTATTGTACAAATACTATTTAGAATTTTTACAACGACTTTTAATGGATTTTATACTGTGCATACGAAAAGAATAACCTTTTCGTGACTTCATTTTGTTAACCCATTGATTAAGGGTTGGTCCTATTAAAAATTGTTAAGGTAAAGGATTTAGATAATGTTTAAAATGTTTAGAATATCTTTGTATGCTTTTGATAATGGGCTGACTATAAGAATATCTTTTAAACCTCTTTCCAGAAATGTTATCCAACATACTCAACAAAGTAAACATAACAATAACTTTTCAAATAAAAAACAACATATGCAATATACTCAGTCAAAAGTTAACGACACCTGATGAAACCTTTGACAGGACAGGTGTATTATAATATCTTGCAGTGACTGCAATAGTCATTATATAGGCTAAACCGAAAGACAATTCAAAACTAGATTCAAAGAGCACCTTCTTACTAGTAACATTATTAATACAAAATCTAATTATGCACGTCACTTAATGGACTAAAACCGCGTATTCACTAATTTCAAACTAACTTTCAACCATGTGTTTAATATTTCGTAAAGAAGGAAAATTTTGAGGTAGATATGATTG
>JAGFPH010006792.1:12952-47211 GCA_018207615.1 Philaenus spumarius
ATAGTTGAGTTTGGAGAATATTTATAGTAGGGAATTGTAATCTACATTATCATTCATGGGTATCGATGGTTTAGGGGCAAAATAAGTAATGTTTATGACAACATTTTTTCAAATTGTTATTACAGACAATCCTTTGTTATACACCTTTCAAGAACAACTATTTTGATAAGTTTTTTAAATGTTTTTAATAAGTACTCATCCAACAAACATATTCAAATCTGAGTTCAAATAAACTTTTTGTTATTTATGAAAGAGGGAAGCTATAAATAAGTATAATAGAAAAGTAAGAACCTTAAGTAAAATTATAGGACATGTTTAAATATTGTTTAATAGATGAAACATTTCCACAGCATCGTCTTTAGTAAATGTCGGCGAATTCTTTTCATTATATATTTAGGTTTTATTGCCCTTGTACTGGCCGGTGGACTCGGGACTACCTGAGGCTACCCTTATAAACCCTGGCCGCCTCCGTCAGGGCTGCAGCTATCTTGTATTTTTCCTACTTACTGCGTAACTGCACAGGGTCCCTTAGCGGCTTCATTTCGGAACGAAATAAAAAAATTGTAGAGACTGATTAAATATCTAGTGTGGACAAACTTCCTTTCGTTTGAATATAGTCGATCAAGTCTTTGTACATTTTGTTTTGTCTGTTATCAAATTTTTGTATTTGCATGGGGAATTCGTTTACAAACATTTGATTACTAAAATTATTTGTAAGTTTTTAATAAGCTTTAGAAGAAATAAATAAACAGCAATTAAAATCACATGTACACACATGTAATGTAAGTTAATTATTTTATAAGTTCAGAGCAAGCTGTAAAATTAAAATTTATTGCGCTCAGACTAAACTAGTGTTAGTGTTAGTAGTGGGGGGGGGCATGCTTATGAACATGGTTCTGAATTTAAATTAACATCAAGGCGTTAACTGTTAAAGTCAAAAATATGGTAATAACGCTTTTAAAAATTAGTTTTTGTGAGAAAAATACGTTTTTTTTAACTGGGAAATGTTTCACAAACATTTGAATGATGAAGTGTTTTGTAGATCTGAATTAAACTTTAGTAAAAAAGAAACAAAAATCCGAAAATTTAAAGAGGATAATATACTAATTTACTTATTTTAAAAGTACATACAACAAACTGGGTACTTCAGTGAAAATTATATAGCCTATTTCAAAATTTGCCTATAATGATATTTATATGTGTTATGATATTTAAACACATTTTAAGTGTTACATAATTTCAAAGGTTTAATAAAGTTAAATATAAAAACTAATTTATTTTATTGATCACATTTGAAATGGGCGATCCTAAATGGTTTTCATATTTAATAAGTGTTTGTAAATTCTAAAATTTACAAATAATTTAAAGAAATTTTAAGCATAAAATAGTTTAAAAAAAGCTATTTGACTTTTAAAAAATGTATGGATCAGCTCGTTGAACATCAGTTCAGTGCTATACATTAATCATCTGTTTACTATTATATTTCAATTAACAGCTGATTGTATACTTTGGATCAATTAATTATGTATATTTTTCATGTATTGGTTATATCTGTGATTAGGAGAACTCCTTTAAACTCCCTTAAGATTTTTTTTATTTCATTTACCTAATAATTTGATTCAGATATTTAATATTAATTACCATCTTTAGATTAGGCTAACCTATAAGTTTATTATAAGAGATTTATAAAATACTTGTTAGGAAGTTATAAGGGGGTTAGCGTGCGAAGCAAAGTAAATTTTGCCTAGTGTATTGAATGGTTACGAAAGCTTATACAGACCAGAATTAAAATATGATTAATCTGTACTAAAATGAAAGTTTTTAATTAAATATAGCTTGATATATATAAATAAACCCATTGAAAAAACTACCTAAACATTGTTTATTTTTTAAACTAATATATTGTTTGCTTTATCATGTAGTATGTTCACAAATGAAACACTATGACAACTTATGACAAGTAAAATTTTAACCATATAGTTATTACAGATTTGTAGAGTGGTCAAGCATTATTATACTCCTTTCAAGAACAACTATTTTGACGAAATCTAATAAGTATTTAACAGATTTGTAACAAGTATTTGATAAGTATTTGAGTAGTCGAATGACAAATATAGGCAAAATTAAAGTTCAAATAAACTTTTTGATTAAATAGGAAAATTATAAATAAGTATCATAGAAAATTTCGAAATTTTTAGTTTCATTTGTATGTTAGTGTATATGTATGTAAAATGGAAGATGGAAGTACAATAATTAAATTTATTGTAACAGTTTTTTGTATTTGAAAATTCGAAAACTGTTATATTGTGTAACGACTAATTATAGCTACATTTGAATTGATTATTGCTTAGTCGTGAAAATACTTGAAATACATACAGATATTAAACTTGATTGATTTCATATTTTTGTAAAAGTTATGTCCTAGTTTAAATTTACATAAACTTGATACATTAACTAACTGTAAAAGAACAATGGCATAAAATTATTTAAACAGTAGGGTGTACTTCTAAAATGGAAATTTTTTTTGAAATACATAAAATAAATACTATTTGTGTGCGAAACACAAAAATATTCCCTAGTATATTAAAATGGTTGCAAAAAGCTTTTACGGACCAGAATTGACCAGAATATATTCACTCGTTTGTCTACTGTTTAGTACAATGCATAACCTTTAAACCAGTATGCAAATATTTTCAACAAAATATAGCTATTTAATCATTGTATAAACTAGCTAAAAACTGTTGAACATTTTTTAAACTCAAATAATTTTGTTTTGTCATTTATTATGCTTAAAAATTAAACACGCTATGACAGCGAAAAAATACTTATTTTATAATAACAGATCGCATAAGCCTTTTGATACACAAAATACAAAAATAATAACTAAAACCAACTGCGTTTGTAATCAATTCATGTGAATACTACTTCAGTACTGTTTTTGTTTTTTAATCAACAGCATCGGTTAAAAATCTAGATAAGATTCCAAGACATTTTGGTTTTAATACAAAATATTTCATTTTAGACAAAGTGTACAATGAAAATTATCAGTAGTATTAGCTATATCAATTCTTTGTATTCAATATTTAAAAGTATTTTTTATTTCCAAATATGTGTTCCAAACTTATTTTACCATGCAGTAAAATATTGAAGTTCGTGAATATCAATAAATTAGATGGATGGCATCATTTATAGTACAGATAAGTGTATTTTATAGGTATTATTTGTCCTGCTTTTTGGTTTGTTGTAATATTTCCAAATAAGTAACGATTTGAAATTAGTTCACATAAAATTTTAATATTTTAAATTTATCAGTACACGATTACATTGATTTACTTATTTGGTTTCAAAACTGTTCTGGTGTGTTATAATGTTTAATGTATTATTTCAAAACGAGATTGAGCATTTATTAAAAAAAGTAAAACGTTTTGTTAAAACCGCCGCGTCGTTTTTGTGCCTGTAACAGCAGACACTTGCTAAATTTTTACACACAAAATAAAATAGTAAGATTAATATTGTAAATTTAAAAATGTTCACGTCATCATTTCAATCTTTAAGTTTTTTTTACAATTTCCATTTTAAATCGTTACGATGGAAACAGAAGTAGAGAACATTGAAGCAACGATGCTAGTGGAATTAATTTAATAGCAAATAATTTCCAGTTGTAATTGAAATATAAGTTTACCTAACCTAGGATGAAATTGTTCTTCATATTTTTTACAACATTGGTCAAATGAAACAAACTGACCATTGACAAATATGTAGAAAACTCTGTACTAAATAGTTATTGAGAACGTTTTGGGTGCGTTAAGGACAATGGGAGATAGGGCAGGTAGCAGGTAGTCTTGTGATTTGGCTTTCACTTTTAACAACTGAACAACTTAGTTCTCAATATTTCAGCCAGCATTGGATCTTTAAGGAAATAGAGAAGGGTTTTTTTTAAAATATCTTTTATTTTTTCTTAATTTCTTTAATGGTTGATTAGACATATTTTAGACACATTTTAGACGTATTTAGACATAAGTTTACATCTCGTCTTGTAGTTGTAACAATTAGAAACAAGTTGATTTAAATAGATTTAAAGAAGTCAGTGATTTGAAGTACATGCCATTTTTAAATACTGTAACATTACAATACTCCATGCGACTTTTGAAATATCATAAGGAGAAACAATATAAATAGTTGAAGGAAAGCTGTAAATTACAATAGGCGATCTTAAGGTATGTTTTTGTCATTTTAATTTAAAGAGCTTATTTAAGAGTCAATAACATAGTTGAGTAAACGGGAAAATATTAAGTTTTGGCGAATATTATAAGCTCCTTAACTATATGTTACGTTTAATAGCCTGAATAAATTCAAATTTGTATTATGGATTTGTAAAGCATCCATGCATTGTTAAACTTTTCCAAAGAACAATTATTTTGTTTTGAAAAAATCAAAAAGTTTTAAAAGAATTTGCAATACTTTCTCTACAGGTGGATTTTTAAGGAGGAATTAACATTTTAATTCATAGAGATAATCTAAAGAGATGTAAAAGAGATAAAATATAAATATGTTGGGTCTACTATTTATTAGAAATTTCGGAATCATTACTTAATCTGGTAAATGTTTATTATTTTTACTATATCTCGTTATTTTAAAACATCAATAATTTTAATTTTCTATAAATTGCACAAATAATGTGCGAATGTTATATTGTATTATTTTTAGTTCTATTAAGGTTTATACTGTACTTTGTATAGTTAATTAAATGTTTTAAGCTTTCATGTAGTATTTTAAAGAAAAAAACAAGAAAAAACAATTCAATATACATATTCAAAGTGTAAAGGCCACCATACTAATACCATAGTGAGCAAACTAACTATTTTGAAATGAAAAAATCTAAACATAAAATATTATTTCATATTTCAGAGCTCTAAAAGGCATATTTTGGTAGCGGATGCAACGTTGAAGAAATTTTTAATTCAAACATAGCTATCATTGTATAGTAGCTCGTTTAATAATATAATTATATATTTTTTGTTCCCGTTTCAAGTTGGTGACAATAAACGGTTTGCGTATTTTTATTTATTACTAATTAACAGTTTTACTCAAAACTTAGAATTTTAACAAACATTGACTATGATATATAATTTCAATCTATATCGAATTTGGTCACTTTTCCAATAGTTAAATGAAAAATGAAAAAACACTCATTTAGAAAAGAATATTTAGAAAAAATATTTAGAAAAGAAATATTATGGTGTTTCAGTGTTTGGCTGAACTGTTTCGTTTGCTCTAGTACGCACTGCTCGGATGGTTGTTAGATGCGGTGTATGTTTTTTAAATTAAATTCCTTTTTTTATAAATGCACTCCTAAGGCTCAAAATAGTCACCATTTGTCATCCACGACTATTAAAAGTAAGAAGCCAAACTCTGGCATTCTGATTACCAAAAAACGGACATTATCCTCTTCTTATATTTTATTTTCTAAACCCTGACTTTATATCACAAAACTTTGACTTTGACGATAGTATTCCAAACTTGTGCTAATGACTTTAATTACAATGTATATACCGTAATGAAGCTTACATTAAATCTATCTGACTGTAGTGGACTTATCAATATGAAATACAGTATAAAGTGTTCACCATCAAAATAAGATAAACTTATAATTTAAATGCTGTAGGGCCGCTCTGATTATTTCATTTGAAGTATATAAATGATTTTAAGAGAAGTCACCAACAAAGTGCGCATTTTGAGGGGGAGTATTTAAGATATCTACAGAGCGCTACTAATTAAGCTAAAGATATAATTGTATTGACATTTATTACCTGGCTATATTAACTGTGTAAATTCAAATATTAGGGGTATAAGAAAACAAATAGATATAATATGTTAATATTATTATATTTTAAATGGTTTATTCTTTGCAACATATGGAAAATAGGAGTTCTAATTATGGCTAGACTACGTGATTATTTTAAAATGACTATTTTAGATGTACAATAATTAAACAATAATTTTTCTGTTATAAAATAGATATGCAAGTGTACTATAATATTATTTTGATTTTTAATATGGTTTATACCATACACATTTAAATAATGAATTAAAAGTTTTAAGCTTTTAAATAGTCGATGAGTACCAAACACTTAAATGAAAGTAGTATAACTGAGAACTTTACGTATAGGCAGTAAACTAATCGGTTTATTATTACATTTTGTTGTTGGTTGTTGTTACAACATTTGCAATCATTTTTGTATAGGAAGTAATGCATGACATTTTGAGAGTATAAATAAACTTTCGTTGTCTAGTGAAGGACTAACACATGTATAAACTAAATAGAAAAACTAAAACTAGACCTATGTTGACTTACCTAAAAAAAATAAGATTCATTCTTTGTACGCCGGTGCCTTGTGACAGTGGTTTCTCTCATTCTTTTATACTTAGGTTTTTGTTTTCCAGACGCCTCAGTTCTAGTATTCTAGTTCTGGGTTCCTCTTTATATTTTTTTTAAACCAGAACTAACATGGCAAATATCTCAACAAAAATGTTTCAAAGTATGGTCAATCCATCGTTATAGAAACTAATTTTAATACCAGAATCGGTTTAGCTTGATTTCTGCTAAAACTTCAATATTTTGCAACTAAAATTAATCTAAGAGAAGTATTTGTTTTCAAATTCCAATGGCAAAAAAAGTATATTATGGACGTGGTTGTGATTTTTAAAGAAATATTTACTGTAGTTGAGAGTTACCCAATTATTATAAATATCTTTTAAAAGAACATTTTTAAAGTTTTGATTTTATGGTTTTGTTTTAAGTTGGCGGCCGTAATCGGTTTTCATAATTGATTTTTGTATTTTTATGTTTTACTCAGAATTAACAATTTTACCAAACTTTGCTTATGATATATGGAGTTCTATAAAAATTTAATTCGAGTACTTAATTTCAATTTTCTAACAGTAATAATATATAATTTTTGATAAACATAAATGACAATATGTAAAATTATTACCTAACAATCAGATCTAGTGCAAATACTACTTATTTCTACTTAAATACCAAATAATGCTTTTTAAACATATACATACTTTGTCTTTAAAGTTTGGTTATATCTCCAAATATTTAAAATGTATGGGCAAAAATCTTAAATAGTTTAAAACAAATATTTGACTATATAAAAGACATAGAAGACGATGTTAAGTGTTGGTACAATAATCACCTGTTACTTATATTGTTTCGATTAACAGCTGATTTCATGATTTCAATCAATTAATAATTGATTGAGTAGTCTGTTAGATTTATATTGAAGAGAACCTAAATTATGCTGGTTATTTTTAACAGTTCTTATTATTCTTGTTACGTATCATTTACTTAATAATTTGATTTAAACAATTAATCCCATTTACTATCATTAATTAGAGTACTTACAAGTTTAATGCAAAAGTTTATAAAATACTTGTGCAGAGGTTATAAGGGTATATGCATGCGAATCTCATTGATGTTTCTCCTAGTTTATTGTAATGACTGCCAAAAGCTTCCTGACCAGAATTAAAGTATGTTTACTCTGTAGTAAAATGCAAGTTTTTAATGAAATATAGCTTGATATATAAATACATTCCTTGTAAAAACTACCTAAATATTACTAATTTTATTATGTAATACTATATGCTCAAAAATTAAACATACTATGTCACTACATTGAAAGAGGACTGAACCTATTTAATAACAAACCGTATAGACTAGCGCTACACAAAATACAATAATAATGATTCAAACCCTTTTACTTTCTTACTATACTGTACTATAGTACAGAGAAAGTATATTGATCGCAAAAAAATCGATGTTGAGATTTTTGTGGAAATATCCGTTTTGGGACCCCCTGAGTCCAAAAAATGTTTTTTTACAAAATGTCTGTAATAATAATAACTGATTTTTGGGGGTTTTTTGGCCATAAAGGGGGTTGTTTTTCAAAATTTTTAGTGCATCTATACAGGCCTAATTGACGTGTTTGTTTCAAATTTGTTCGAAATTGATGGAATAGTTATCTCTCTAGATAATAATAATATAATATTTATTAGTTAATCTCCTACTTTGATAAATCACATCTCCTACCCCACATACAATTATGAAGTCACAGTGAATCTGGTTAATAATTTAAATATGTTTGTAAGAAAGTATGTGCCAGTTCCTGGTACCGTTTATTGATTTTAAAAGTGTTCATAAGAAAACAGTTAAACACTTTTCACCAACACTACGTGTTTGAAAGCTAGTGAAGTTTCGACGCTGATCTATATGTTGAGACGAGATAGCATCAATGCTTTAAGTGCAGTATACTCGTATAGTTACAGGGTGTTCGAAAAGTCAGAGAATGCCTTAATATTTGGTATGTAAGGAAAATTGGAAGGTAGGTATGATTAAGGAACCTACTGTATGTAAAAATACTATTTTATTAATATGTAAAAAAAAAATTCTCCCATCTTGGATCTGCCTTTTTGAATGTAACTTTTTTATAAATAATTAAGTGGTCATCTGATACACAATTTCAATGTAAAAATTTAAGAGAAAATCAATGTTGAAAACTGCACATCCATATCTTACACCGTTGTGAATATAATTGAAATTTACATAGAGTAGGTCCTCAATCACACCTACCTTAAAATTTTCCTTATACACCAAATATTAAGCCGTTCTCAGACTTTTACCTCTCCATGTATTTTCGTATTTAACATAAAAAATGTAATTGTATATTTCTAAATTTAGTGATCACTTTTAAATGATTTGTACGAACTTTTATCTATTGATCAATCCACCCCTAAATGAAACAATCAAACGAAATCTCGCACCATCAGCGAAAACATATAGGCCTACATTTGAAAATTTTGAACAATTGAATTAAATTCCTTATCCTAAAATAAATAATTTTGTCAGTAATGTTAATATACAAAATAGTTATAATTGAATACTTGTAGGCCACAGTGCAAGCCTATAAGTGTTTACGACCCTTACCTTGGACCCTTGGATGTTTACCAAGATACCTCACCAGTACCTGACCTAACATCGCCTCTTTGAGCCGACATTTCCTTGTTTTATTAGGGCTAATAAATATGACTACCCATTGTGCGGCAAAGGTAACAATAGGTAGCTGGACTATGCTATAAATTAATATTTGATAGTTTTAATGCAATCTACTTTAGTTTTTAAGAATTTAATACGATAGCATTCAGAAAGAGGTGGTTGTTTTTCCACGAATATAAGAAATAATTAATAAAAATCCGGTCATGGCTATCACATATAGTATAAAGGAGACAATACTAAAACATATACTTTTCTGTGTTAAGTAGATTAGTTATTCTGATAGCACTCCCATAAGACTTTTGTGTATAATTCTTGCAAAAAAAGTTATTTTTTTAGAATGTGTGTTTAAAAAAATATATATTTCTTGTTGGTAAAGAACAAAAGGTCTTTAGTTTGTGCTAGCATAATACAAATTGAGTAGCAGCATAGTGCATAAGTAAATCTAGTGTTAGTAATCAGTACACATAGGTTAAAACATAATTAACTCTGATGTTGGTTCTAACTGTAGAAGCTGGACGAGAGAGTTAAAACTCACATTCAAACATTCTGTACACCATTCTATAGGAAGTAATTCTTTCGATAAAGTAATCGTTTTTGCCACAAGATATTTAATATTTTCTTCCTTTTTAAATAAATTGTAAAATAGGTAATCATTAATCCTGCGGTATTAAAAAAGTGCCTACAAAAATTACAATTTATTGTTTCAACAGTTGCCGAAATGTAGTAACAAGTTTTCTTATTTTCTACGATTTAAAATAAATAACCAAAACATGCATTCCAGTTATTTCTAACGACACAAAATAAAAACATTCCTATCAAATTTTCCGTTTCTAGTTGTTGCCGTTACTAAGTATGATGACCAGTTTTTCAGAAGAGTTTTCATATGTTCTGCAGTTTAAGAATAATTATCAAAATGTGTAATTAGTGCAATGTGTTACGGCATAAAAAGAAACATTTCTAGCAAATTGTAAGTTTTCAACTTCAGCCATCAATGAAATATAGTCAAAAAATTTCCGAAAGGATTTAAATATTTTCTTCCGTTTTAAAAATTATAAATTAAAAATAGGTATCCTTCGTTATCTCCGAAGGCGCAGAAAAAACATTTCTTCAAATATTTGGCATCCTTAGTTTTAGCCGCTATGAAAATATCGTAACGAGTTTTCCAAAACTGTTTCTTATTTTCTTCTGTTTTTAAATAAAAAACTAAACGATGTTTTCCTGGTTTATGGCAAAGTCAAAACACTCCGACCATAATTTACAGCTTCTATTTTCTATCAAGCTGAACTATAGTAAAGAGTGTTCCAAAAGAGTTAAGAGACGTTGTTGAATGATAACTTGGAATTTAATTCTGCGATACCTTTAACATTACAAAATAAAAAAAAACATAAATTAAATTTTTCTTTTATTGTTTTAGTTTTAGTATAGCCGGGATAGGGTTTCTGGAAAATAATGCTGTTTTAAATTAATTAAATAAAACTTCAATTCTCCACCATCTCATATGAAACAAAGAACATTCTTAACAAACTTCCCGTTTCTAGTTTCAGCTATTATTAAGATAACACGTTTTCCGGAAGAGTTTTATTTACTCTGTGTTATATTTACTAGTAGTATCTGTAGACAATTGCAACATAAAGTGCTAAAAAGTTATTATTAATATATTATTTCACACAACAATTTATGATAACATGCACAATGCATAAACAAAAACTATTATCCAGGTGTCCCATAAGTAAAGTGTCAAACTTCGAGGAATGGGTCAAAATAAGGAAAAAAGTACATAGAAACACAAGCTCGAAAAAGCTTCGTTTTCTAGATATTTGAAATTTCGTTTTTTATACAAAATGATTCTTATCTAGAGAAAGGACGGTTTGACTGATTGAGTTCAAACTTAGCATAATGTTTAACCTAACAATTATGTATCTCAAGAAAAATAAACGATTAAATCCAATAATGAGTTTCAAAATGGCACCTGTTTGGAAATTTCAAACGTAAATTACTAAAAAACCGCACATTTTTTTTAGACCTCAATTATTTACACATAACTGAACTATTTCCTTCATCCGATTGTTTTGACAGTTACACCATCCGATAGAAAATCAAAAGGGCTACAAAAAAGTTACCTTGAAATATTTTGTTAAAATATACGGTTTTTGAGTAATTTAGGTTTAAAATTTTTAAACAGCCGCCATTTTGAAAATAATTATTGGATTTAATTGCTTATATTTCTTGAGCTACATAATTGTTTGGTTAAACGGCATGCCAAGTTTGAACTCAATCAGTCAAACCGTTCTCTAGATAATAATTATTTTGTAGGCTACAAAAAACAAAATGGCAGATATCTAGAAAACAAAGCGTTTTCGGGTTTGTGTTTATATAAACTTTTTTTCTTATTTTGACCTACAGAACCATTTCCCGAAGTTTGTTACTTTACTTATGGGACACGCTTTATACAAACACAAACATATTTTTAACAGTTTTTTGTTGATCAATAAGCTAGATCAACAAAAACGAACTTCGATCAACAAAGAAGGTAATTTGGGGATCAACAATGTGTTGTTAAAATTAAGTCAATTTTTTTGTATATATAACTATACATGATACTTTTCATATGCGGTTTTTCATTCTGAATTGAATGGTGTCAAAATTAGCTTTCTACTATAATTAGAACTTAAGTTATAAGCGTTTCAAAATGATCAACAATTAATGTTAACTGACACAAGATCAACAAATAGTGCTACGAGACAAATATATATATATATATATATATATATATATATATATGAACATAGAATTTATTATCTTGTTGCGAAATATAAGCATGAATTTGCTTTTGTTCTCTTAAGTATCTAACCGTTTCAAAATTCATTGAATCATCATAATTTTCTATTTCTTTAACGCATAAGCTCTGACCTGATCCTATCTATATTTGTTCTCCTCGGATCTTATTTCTGGGTCCCTTATTATTTTGTGATTTGTTATTAAACGTATAGTTTTTAAGTTTTCTAACCATGGTTCATTCATATTAATTCTACATTCTTGGTTGTTTGATTTTAGAGTTATCTGTTTTGTACTGTAGTCTATTTTTACTTGATCTGCTAATAAAAAGTTATTTCCTAGTATCATTTTTGTTGTTATACCTGAAGCTACATAAAATTGATGTGTGAAATTTATGTTATTTATTGTGAATGGCAGCGTTATTAGCCCATGGAGTTTAAGCGTATTATTTGTGGCCGATTTTATTATTGTGTTGGTTTGACATTTTAATAGCATCTGTGTTACTAATATAATTACATATGAATACATTTGCTCCAGAATCTGTTATTGTTTCAATATTTTGGTTATTTAACGTTGTGAAATTGATATCAATTGTGCAGACTCTTGAATTTTCAGTTTTATTTAAAACAAAATGTGTTATAAACTTCCCATTTTATATCATTTTTCATTTTTCTAGCTCTAGGTACTCCGTTTCGTTTTGGTTTAACTAGTGTTTGTATAAATTATTATACTCATTCAAATCATTCTGTGTTTTTACTGTTTTTAATATTGGAATTACATCAAGTCTTTGACAGTCCGTTTTCCGACCTACATTGGTTGCAGGGATATCGCTGACTATGCGTTTTACTTCCTCCGTGTGACCTAGCGTGGCACTTTGCGAGTTAATGTCCTGTCTCGAGTATTGAGTTGCAGCTTCAACATTAATTTGTTATTATTGTTTTTATTGAGTTTTGTGGTTTACCAGTTGCCTGTCCGTTGAAATATTTATTTTTCAATGAGACTGAATAATGTTTTGTGTCATGTGAATTGAAGGTTGTCTGTTTATACTTCTGATTCCTTAATGAAATGGAATACTTTTTTCTGTCACTGACCTTTTTGTAGTCTTGTGTAAGTGAATACAAATTTTTTTTGTATGTTGCTTGTTTTTTTTCTGAATTGGGACATTATTTTCACTTGCGTACGACTATTTTCTCTTATAGCTTCCCTTTGGTCCCATTTTGGGTTGAATGTTGGTTTAGGGCATTTGTTGGAATAGCAATGTTGGATTGCGTGGCCGTTTCTTCTACAATGTGTGCAAACCTTTTGATTCATATTGGTGTATGGTCTATTTTTATGTGTTATGTATTACGGATGAGTTTTTCTTTTTAAATTGAAAGCGCATTTGCTGTTTGAATGATTATCCATTTTACATATGTCACAATTATATTGTCGTAAGAAATATTTGTCTGTTGGGCGATTGCTTTCATTGCTGATTAGGTGCTTTTGCCTTGTTCTGTGTTGCACGTTATAAAATTGATAGTTGTTTATGAATTCTGGTCTTGTTTTTGGATGTCTGTTGTTAAATTGCCTGATGTTGTTATTTCGGGGTATTTTATTTTGATGACGTTGTTGAAATGTGGTAAGTTTATGGTCTCATTGACTTATGTTTACCCATACTGTATGTATGGTTTCCGTAAGTTGTTCTAGCTTATTTGACATTGTGTTTACGGTTTCAAAATGTATGGTACTTGTGTTTTTTATAGTTTCAATATTTCTTAATAAATGTTTTTTGTTTATTTAGTGTTTGTACACATTCTTGGTATAAAATTTTTCTTAAGTTTTCTTTTAGTTGGTCGAGTGTTTTATTTTCCATTGTTATAATGCGTTCGAAAATTTACGGTCTCAAGCGCCCTGTATTATATGAGATATTATTTGTGTATCTCCTAAATTAGGATTCATTTTTCTGCAAAGAGCCTGTATTTGTAAATAAATGTTTATGTATGTTTCTGACTCTGAGTTTTATTTGCTAACATGATTTGTAATTTTTGGCTTTGTGCGACTGGTGTAAAAATATTTAATAATTGTTTCTTTGAGATTTCCCATGTTATTTCCCCCTCTTGATTTGTTTGTATAAAGCTTTCATACCAATTTAATGCTGATTGCTCAAGGTATGTAGGTAATAAGTTTATCTGGGTTTTTGGTGTCCACCCATTAGCTCGTGAAGCTATTTCATATCGGGTAATGAATGTATGAATATCTTCTGAGGGTAGGTTATGATATTGGGAGGGTTGAACTAACGGTATTTTCTCCTTCCTCTAAATTTCAGTTTTTTGTTTTGTGTATTTATTTGTTTTCCCTCTATCTTAAATTCTTTTGAAATTTCAGTTGCCTCCGCTTTTTTATATTTGTAAATGTCAGTGTTATTATTAGTATTTGAAATCATATTCTATTTTTTTTAAATTAAAGGAAAACATATACCAGCTATATTACTTAATACTTATTCTAAACACAGTTTATTTTAGTCTCTCTGTAGTTATTCTTACCACATTTAAATTCTCTGTAATTTGCGCCTCCACCATGTAAGGCTTTCTTTGATTTTAAGGTGTTTTCACCGTGTAAGGGTTTTTACTTTAATGCAACTTTACCATGTCAGACTTTGAAAAACTTTTAGACTTTGATTTTAATTTTGAATTAAATATGTAACTATTTAACATATACCTCTTCTATTGGCACCTCCAGAATCACTCAACTAGGGTACGCTTCTCTTGGCTTGTGAGGTTACTCCAGAGACTAAGTATTAATAATTACAGAGACATATGGGTTTAAAAATCTAAATATATTAGTCAAATTTCTCCAAAATTTCTGTTACAACTGAATCTACAATTTACTAAATACTATTGCACTACTTTACTCCATTCAATTCATAGCCTCACATCGGCCTCCTTTTAACAACAATTAAGATCCAACAACAATAATTATTAACGTTACCCAAAACATAAAATAGGCCCTCTAGGCTACCTGAACAAATCAATTTATAACAATTAAAGAGTGAATTTATCTAACGCACCAATTTACCATTTACTGTGTAATTACGAGTTAACAAAACTTGGTTTAAATGTTTACTGTTGAATTGTGAACCATTCCCGATTGCCTAACAACTCTTGGTCTAGCAGCTAATCCTAATGGCTCAGTCCCAATAAAACTAAATACACCTTATGCTAATGTAGGTCTAAGATTAAAGTGTTGATGTATTTTTTCGTCTTTTAATTTAAATATTCTTACTACCCGAGATCTGTCTTACAATTAGAAAAAAATTCTAAACTACTTACATATCTTTAAACATCCTCCCTCCCCTTTCCTCACTTTCACTTTTATCACACATAGATTTACTGCCCGACGCTTACACTTTTCTTTTAATATGACCCAGGAATGGTTGCTTGAAGACTTTTGTTGATTGTTAGCTCATGAAATTATTAGGTGTTTTCGTCTTCATTGAAAAATTCGTACAGACCTCGTTTTCCACGCATTTTTATCCCACCCGTTTTTATTTTATTTTTTTTGTCGCCCTACTTGGCTCACCCTGGTTGGTCCATTTGATATTGGTTCCTTATGATTGGCTAACGATTACGGTACATTTTACATTATTTTCTGCTCTTACAGATTTAGCCTGCGTGCTTGTAAATACTGCCGTATGCTAACCTGAGGTTGTAACCTTATACCGGGCATCCGTTTCGGACTTCCGCCTTCTAATTAAATTTTGTCTTCTTTTGTAAATTTATTTCTTAATAATTATTATTTTTTTTACAGTTTTTATTGGTTGCTGGTATTTACCAACAACCCTGACAGTGGGTATGATGATACGATTTGTATGTGTGTTCACAATGCACGTCACTGTCAAATAGACAAGCACATATAAATAAAATTATATTTTCTTACCACAAACTTAAATAACCAAACTAAAGTTGAAAAACAGTGAAGATAATATTTATTGTTCAGGAATTATATGTTGAGAAACAGTTTCATTGCCAAGCCCTACTCTAGAGAACTAAAACTCCATTTAATTGTTAAAGTTTAACTGTGTTTTATTCCAGTCTGGTAAAGTGTTTAATAGTTTCTTCAGCGGAATTTCATTCAAAATTACTTCAGTAAACTGTTGAAAATAGTTTAACGTGCCATACTTATTGTTTGAAACTATTTTATGGCATTTAATTTTACAAACTATCGGATCAACTAAATTTAAACACATTGTGTTCCTGCAGCAGTAAATAAAAGTAGTATTATTAGAAAACTTTACATCACAAACAACTGTTACTATAGAGCGTTTAAAAAGTTTTAAATTAATTTACTGTTGCTGTGTAACTAACTATAAAGTTGTGTCATTTTATAAACGATTACATTCTTATACAACTTTGTAATAGATGCTCCTTTGTATTATTATTAAAACCCGTGCGATTTCTCAGAAGTATTGAGTTTTTGTTCCCAAAACCCCCTCCTCCTCCTACCACTCCATCTGAAAAATGTGATGCTATATAGCTCATGAACTATTTTTTATTTGATGAATATTTCACAAAAATCAATAGTACAAATATATTTTACTTTTTCATTCTTGATGATATCTCAATAGGCTCCTAGACGTAAGTCAGAAAATAAAAGTAATTTCGCAGTTTAAAAACTCCTTGCAAAATTTAAGAATATATATTTTGATTTTTGATTTGAAATATGACTTTTCATTAAATCAAAAGAAGCAGAATAATAATGAGAGTTATAATCTGGTAACTTTTTTTTAAAATATTGATTGGGAGGACAGGGGTAAGTGTGGCATACGGGGCAAGTTCATTCGCCTTCTCATTATTTTGTTTTCAGTAGTTTTTAACCCGAAACTTATCTTAGTTGTTGTCACTCAGTGAACTTTGTATTGTCTTTTGTAATATTTGATGCTGTATTTAGAGGTAAATATGCATTTTGGTCATTTTACTTGTAACTTTGGTACAAATTTAAGTGTTTGCTTTGGTATGTGTGCAAGTAATAACGATTACCCTTACTATTAGTTATCAACAAAGCATTCATAGTTTATAATCTTATTCAGTATGTTAATATTTAAATGGTTTCTAGGTTTAGATCTAAAGGCATTACTTTCCCCATGTGTCGTTTATGGCAAGTTCGTCAATCTTGCCAAACTTGCCCAGTAGAATATCACAGTCATTGTTCCAAATTTATTTTAATTTGTTATTGTTCGTTATTATAAAAATACTTAGTAATTTATTTTATTTAACAGCACTTTCAAATATTATTATATGTATTAAATTATATAATTATTAAAGTAAATGATTTCTAATGTAATTTTACCTTAAATGTTTTCCACATTTTGTATTTTAAATGTTTTGCCAGGTATTAAAATATATTATTGTTCCACGAATTTCACCAATTATTTGTTTTGGTTTCAGAATCCACAATAATGCGAAATTATAAATTGAAGACTGAAGATCAGTATGACCAAGAAACATTGCGCCTTGCTGAAAACGCATTTAAAACCAAAAGTTTAAGTCTTCGAACTGCATCTATTGAATACGGTATTCCTAGAAATTCGTTACAATACTGGATCGACAAAGACTTTTCTGAAGCAACAGTGCAAAACAAAATTAGATACAAACCAATCTTTTCATGAAAAGAATAAGAACTTCGAAATTATATCGTTAAAGGGCAGAACATGTTTTTGCCTAACTGAACTTCGTAGGCGTGCATTTCAATCCGCGGAATTAAACAACATAGAGAAATCTTTTAATAAAATAAAAAATATGGCTGGACTTGATTGGTTGGGGGCATTTATAAAAAATGTAAAATGGACCGTGTTATTGGCTTTACAAAATATAAAGTCTCTAGTTTTTTTTTTTTACATTCTTCAAGCCATTAAATAAAAATATAATTTAAATATTTTTAATATCGATGAGACTTCATAATTATGGTCCAAAATCCCAAGAAGTTCATCGCACAGAAAGGAACTAAACAAGTTGGAAGAATTGCTTCTGCCGAAAGAGGGAAGAATATGACGATAGTTGCTGCAATTAGTGCTGGAGGCATCTTCATTCCTCCCGTAATACTAATAAAGAGAATAAACCCACAGCTTCTAGTAGAGTCTTTTCCAGGAACTGTAGGGTTGGCTAACTCGTCAGGATGGATGGATAGTGACCATTTCCTAAAATATATTAAACACTTCATAATTCTGTGAAACCATCAAAGCAAGACCCTGTGCTTATTATTTTAGACAGACATTCAAGTCACAAATCATTGCAAGCTATTATTATGTGCGGAGAAAATGGAATTGTTTTGATAACTTTACCACCTCAAACAAGCCACAGACTTCAGCCGTTAGATGTTGCAGTTTTCGGGCATTTTTAAAGCATATATTTCAGGAGAGATGGACATGACAAATAACCCAGAGTGCGAATAACATACTATTGATTTGCCCCACTGGTCAAAGAAGCTTACATCAAGGCATTCATCCCAAACAACATTATGAAGGGCTTTGAGAGTACAAGAATATCACCCTACAACCCAGACCTCTTTGGAGATGAAGATTTTATGGCAACTAATGTAGTTTTCCCACCAAACGAGCAAGTAGATACCAACTCAGTATAGACTAGAGATCAGGTTTGCAATGGAGAGTACATGGAGTCTAACTCCACTTCAATTATGACTGAGACTTCAGGGACTATTCAAAAATTGTGTTCACAAAGTATGCCTTTGCCTTAAGCTAAGTCTGCCATCAATTCCATGATACCGGTAGATAATATTATTGATCCACTAATTTATAATCCACTGTATCTTGAATGTTACCCATCCACTTCAACTGCCATAGACCTACCTCATATTTCGGTCACAAATACCAAATTGCCAAATACTTCTAGTAATCCTGATTTTCCAATTCACTGTTCACGTTTTCCTAAATCCATGCCAAGCACATTATCAACATTGAAGAGATGTCACCACTTCCAAAAGCAATGTCAAAGGACAATCAATCTAAAACCTTTTTTTTGCGAATAACAAGTTCTTCTTTTTTAAATAATTTAGAGGAATTGAAGCAAAGAAGAAAAAACTTCCAAATACTATTGCCTGCTAGATAAAAATATGCCAAAAAACAAGTCTACTAAAATAAAAAATAATAAAATACAACCTAAAACTATATACACCAGTGAAGAATATGAAGAAACATATTGAATTTAGTGTTCAGAAAAATATGGGTTGACACAAGAGGTTTGGATTAAGTGTGAGTTATGTTTAAATGGGCACATGAAGACTGCACAGATGTGGAAAATATTATTTATTATTATTATTAGATTTTTTATACATTTATTTAATTTTGTGATACATATATACAATCACATACAAAATAAAATAAAACATTTAGAACATAACCACACAATAATAAAGTATAAAATAAAATAGCAACCTGTAATATAAAATAAAACTTAACTTTTAAACAAAACAACACAGACTAGGAAATAAAATATTGGTCCTCTAGGGCAAGCCTGTTTTGAGGTTGCAGAAGTAAATTTTAATTAAATTATAAAAAAAGAGTAAAGAAAGGGTTATGGGAGCAGTAAATATACAATTAAAAATAAAAATACTAGTGGACCGGGCAATGCTTCGCTATTGCTTGATTTACCTAACCTAAAATTATATTCAGTTTTTGATCCAAATCAGTTGTTGATCAAAATCAGCTGTTGATCAAAATCAGCTGTTTTAAGCTTTTCATACGAACAGCTGTTTTTTGCCCCTGATAAAATCAAAAGAAATCTTTCTTCTTCTTCCTTAAGATTGACCTTCCATAAGATTAACATGGCAACTTTGAGGTCCACTGGGGCGAAGCCCTTAACATACATTGAGCTCATTTTAAGGGAAGCACAACTTCAGAGTGAGCTCTGTAAAATGACACCAAAAACATCAAAATCGGTTAAAAACTCTAGGAGGAGTTCTACTCACAAAATAACCCCTAGCAAATTAATTATGTATATAGATATGGGCAAAAAATACAAATAGCGGGAAGAAAATGTAAGAACAATTAACAAATGGGAATCCAAACAAACATCAAAATCTAATAAAAATGTTTCACAGTAGGCTTAATTATACTCGTAAAAAAAGATTATTATATACTACAGTAAAAGGTTTAACAATAATTATATAAAAGGTTATCATAAAAAATACTCAACATTTTACTGTTTCTACATTTTAATTACACAATACACATTCTTTAGCAGGATCAAATATCTTTTTAGAGTACTACATTTTGTATTTTGTCTGGAAGTTTATTATAGAGTCTAAAAGTAATTACAGGGAAGAAATTTAAATAAATTGTTAACCTTACTTTGGGTACCTTAGCTTTTGCTTTCACGTCTTAAAAAATTATGAATTCTGCAAACAACTGAAGAACCTTGACTCCTAATGTAAAATACTTTAAGGACTTCGTAAATAAACCAATAACGAATAGGCAATACAGAGAGGAATTGAAACAATAGTAAAGATGGCACTATTTTAGAAGTGTTTTTGTTTGACATGTGTCGCTAAAATCGGAAATTGTTTACAACGAAATCATGTTGAATAACAAATTTGTTTAGATTTGTTTGTTTGCTTAGTGTTTCATATCTTTCTAGTTTTATTTTTATGCATTTTCTGATTATAGTGCAGTATTTTATTTGTGCTTTTATCCTCTAAAACTAAAACATGTAGTGAAAGTACTGAGGTTTTGAAATAAACAGTATTATTTTGTTATTCTACGTTGAATTCATTAAAATATAAAATGTCCAACTGGCCCCAAAACAGTTGCCGATCTTGCCCATTTATAGGAGAAATATACTATTCACTATAGTTATTATTTTATATTTTAGAACAAAAGCTATTTTTGTTATTTTGTGTATGTGATTTATAAATAAATATCCTTGAAGTGCCGATCTTGCCCCAATCTCCTTACACTTGGAGTTACAATCATTTTGAATCTTTTCTTTTTTACATTTACAGGTGTTTGGCTTACTAGTTACTTTTAAACCTAAACAAAATATTTCTAAATATATACTCTATATATTTGTAAATATAGTTATAGGCCTACATCATAATTACCTAAAATCCTTTTTGTGACTTTGTTTCTCTCCACATTACAACGCGATTGTTTGTCCAATCATCAGTATCTTCTTATTTAGTCCGTTGGAGGGCATTACATATTATAAAACACATCAACAAGAAACACGCACATACACAAACAAATTAGTCCTTATTTGAGATGGTGAACTTGTTGATGCACACCCACGCTTATCACAGAATGATACTGATACTTTTACCTTTATCTAATGAGAGCTATGGGAGTTCCTTATTATATTTAATTTCAGGCTCTGCATGAATTCAGTGGATGTATCATACATGTAATTCGATTCATACTACAGTTGTTCGTTTAATATATCCTGGCTCCACTTACGCCTCTAACTCTTCTTCCACGCATACCTTCAAAACTTTTACCTCCACCTCCTCCAATTCTACCTCCACTTCCTCCTTAAACTCCTCCATCCCATACTATAATTCCTCCTGCTCAAAATCAAAATGGGTGTAACTGTGATTACTATCGATTAAAATTGGTACGAAGTTTGATTTTATTTCACGTACGTTGTTGTCCGACAAATTCTTTTAAATCGTTCCACGAACAATCAGCCTGTTGGCACAATGTAAAAGCTATCACATTCGTTACGGTATATTTTGTATACACCAAATTTTTTTCTCATGGAAATTTATCGTTTTGTACCAATATTGTTTGAATGCTGTTGTTCGTTCTGTGGTTTAAATGTACACTATGCTTTAACAAGACGTATTTCGACTTGTTTGTGGTAGTTTAGGCCTAGCTGGGACTGTTCTGTGTTTATATAAGAATTCACAGGTAATTTTACTAGTGCATCCATTCACTCTGGCTATGTGTTTGGTTGTATTCAACTCGTGGTGGTCTTTTTGTTGGTTTAACCTATATTTCCATTGACTTGTTTGTCTCTAATAGGGTACCAAATATACGGGTGGAGAAACCCGGCGTTTTTGAAGTGTTTAAAATGTTAAGGTCGCTTTGCTAACATCTTTGAATATTGATTTTAAATCAGAATTTTTATTGAATGAAAAGAAGCAAAATAATTAGCAAAACTATGAATCAGAATTGTAAAGAAAAATAAGAATTACACTTGTAGTTATTATCATTTAAATCTTGTTTTTTTTTTTATTTTCAGATTTTGCATTGCAAGTCTTCTTTTCGCAGAGCTAAATGACTTGTATGTTTCATACCTTTAAAGAAGGCAGTCCATTTTGTATTTACCTTTTGTACATGATGATATTTCTAATAGATATAAGATATAAGCCAGTGTAATACTATTTTTACATATGGTCAGGGTACAACCTTCCATTTTAAGCAAAGTAACATTTTAAGTAAGCGAATTCTGTCAATGTGTTTCTATTTAAAACACTTACACCACTTTTAAAAACAATCCTAGTTATAAGCTGTTTAATAATATCTTTATATTTTGTCTCGTATCTCTTATTCTCCTTTCCTAAACATTGTATGGTTTCTATCTTCGCCATAAAACATTACTTGTTTTCACTAAGGACTTTTTATGTGCATAATGTTTTATTTCCATATAATTTTAACTACAAGTAATAATTTTAACGGACTTCTCTCAAATTCAAACACATTCCTACTTATGCACCAGACTGTACATCACACTAAAGTACGCTCTTGGCAGATAAAACTATTTAAGTAGTAATAAATTATACTAATGTCGCTGTGTTCTACAGTATTAGCTTTTAAAACTATGGCTTAAATATAAACTAGAATACTTAAACAAATATAATCTTTCTAAAAATTAAATTCTTTTTGTGATTTTGTTACAAGCTCGTTTGGTTTTTACATATTGACTAGGGAACTAACCTAAGTGCTGTAGGTATTTCATAATTTATTTATTCATCATTAGTTTATTTTTTTCAAATATCAGAATTTGAATAAACAGGTCGTATATACACATCATTAGACCAATACACGCAAAATCACACAAGACAATATTAATAACATGCAGGTTAAAAATCGGGGATAATGGAAATGCCAGTGAGAAAACAAAAATCAGCCATCCAATCAAGATCATTGAACTGATTTATTGTCTCGCCTTTAATGTTCATGAACTGAGAAATTTCATCTTTATGATCAAACACTCTCTTAAGAACTTTTTTCCTATTGAGCCAAAGAACTTCAGTGTAGTAGAGTGCATTTCGCTCACAAATTTTCTTTGTGCAGAATACAGTCATACTGCATTAACCACTTTTTTATACAAAAATTTGCTTCATTTCGAACTAGGGCAGACACACTTCTTTCTTGCCTATCATTTATGGAGCCCCTTTATTGGCAATACATGTGAGATTGCTCATCTTTAGATTGAATCTGTTTAATGTTGGGGAAAAAGCTTTGAATAGTTCACTTCTTTAGTGGTGCCATCCATATGATATAGAGCAGCCATTTCTTCAGCAATTCTAATGTCTTTGTTTATACATCTGAAAAACATAAATAACTAAGAAATGTTTGTACACCTGCATAATAAAACACGAACTTAGAAACGGTTTCTTTCAAAGTATTTTCAATGTCTTCATCCGATTTCTCAATCCTTTTAGAAACAGTAGCAGCTGATTCCATACACTCTTTTACAAACTTGTCATAATTAAGAAAAAGGTTTTGACTTAGAGGAATTTTCTTCTGATAGTATGTAACTATCTTTAACAATTAATACACTCTCAAAATGTTGTCTTTTGAAAATTGATAAAAAAAAGAAAATTGTTGCATTTCTTTATTAAATCTGTTACTTGATATAAACGATATTGTCCATTTTGCAAGCGAGCAGACTTTCATAATAGCGTTTTATATTAAACTCCTTCATTACATAAATATACTCATTGCATATCAAACATTGCTAACATAACATGTTAAAGGTTTTCTTTCACATATACAATGAAACACAGATCTGTCCACTTTGCTTGAAACAATCGTTCTTCATTAGAAACCTTTCGTTTTTGGCTGAATTTTGTGGCCATTACGAAAATTACAAATCACAAAACAATAACGAACACATACAAAAATAACGTAACAATAAAATTATAAACGCACCAAAGCAAACTGAGAACTAAACAAAAACGAAGAACGAATACAAGAAGGGGAAAATAGTGTAACTGTAACAATAAACGCTAATTCTGTTCTATTCTGACACTTAGAATCACTGATAGGTAGTCTATGTGAACAATATTTGGTAATATTTTCGTTATTTTTAAACTCACTAGTTTTTAAACATGTAAACACAATTTTTAAGCTCATTCTTAATTCTAAAATTACTCTGACACGTGTACCTACAAAGAGTAATATGTATGCTTTGTTTAAATGTTGTAAGGAGTAATATATATATACGAGTTAAAGTGACCTGTCAGTTATGCACCTACAACTCCAGGATGTAGACTGTAAACGTTTACTCTTGTGCCTAGAAGAAAGTGCGATATACAGTAGAAACAAGTAAAGGAAATTAAAATAATCCATAGTTCAGGTAAATAAAATTAATTACAGTAAAAACACCATAGAGTAGTGCTGCTTTGCAAGGCTCCATAACATAAGGTTGTGTCGGCAACGTTTTTATTAATTAAGCCCTGAACGTTAAAAGAATATGGTGGCTGTGTTAAACCTTATTACTTTAGATTAAAGGGCGTAAAAAGACTAATGCAAAAACGTTGATTTCCTGCTGAAATTGATTTATTAGTTAAATGATTATTGTCTCATCATAAGAGTCACTGCAATAGTTCATCTTTCCAATGGAAATTTATTAATAAGAACAATTAATTAATTACTATGAATTAATTAAATACTTACCGTAGTTTTAATTATATTTGGAGCCATAAAATAATGTTAATAATTAAGTTAAAATTGTCAGAATTATTTTAAGTTCGGTTAATTTTTAATTTAGTTATTAAAACGTACTTAAGTTTGGTTTTGCAAAAACATTTTCTGTTCAAAGAAAATGAAATCAATATTCAACAACTATAAAAAATATACACCCAAAAATGTAAACAAAGTTAAATTGTATCTGCATTTTAAACATGTAACTAAGGACACAACATGTTTATTCATGGCATTCTGCCATGAAACTGTCAACAGTTAGCTTGATTAGTATTTGTTATTATTTACACAGGCTACACTGTTAAAGGTGTATTGGAAGTTACATAAGTTAAATTTTTATATATTTCATTAATATCATTGTGGTTAGTTAAATTTCAAAAATCATTAATTCATTGTGTAAAGACACATTTTCTTGTAACGTTTTTTTTATGTAGTCTTAAGTATTGAATATTGTAAAGAGAAAGAGTATGACTACTGACTCCTTATTTAATAAAATTACAATCACTGAATATAACTTACGATTTTCTTATTTGTTAACAGAGTCAAACCTTAATGGATTTATCTACCCGCCAGAAAATTTCTGAGATGATTAGCTACACAATAACTGAAAAAATCTTAAGGAAGATAGACTGGACATTGTGGGAAAGCAAGTTGCGAATAAAACCAGTGATTTTCTTGGAGATATTTTTTCAGTGAGTGAATATTCACTCACTGAAGGAAAGTGTAATATTATTCAATTAAATTGATAAAAGATCAAAAGAATAAAACTCTTTGTGGGGTAAGGGAATTGATAAATTAACACCGATTACATTAGACTCTTAAGATTTTTTCAAGACCAAGACTTTTCAGTTGAGGATCTCAATAATTTATTTCATAAAAATCACATAAAGGAACTGTCTTTTATTAAATAAATGGACTCAAAAACGTTGCAAGTATCATTCAGGAACTATCGTGATGTTTTATATAATTATTCTTCTCTTACTGATTACATAATTGTATGGTCGCATCAAAGTCATGATTTTAATTATATTAATTATGAAAAATCAGAGTAAAAACTTAACACGTTGATTGGTTTTAAATATTTTTGTGAATGATTCTGTTTCAAGAAAAAACACTATTACATAAAATCGAAAATAAAAACAAAACTAAATAAATCAATACAGATGCTATAGTTGATGATAAAAGACATTGTTAGTAATACATGATTGTGAAGATCAAAACCTTGAACCCAGTGAAATTCCGATACACCACTTGAAACATTCTGAAGCTGTGGGTGCCAATATAGCAAATGTAGACAACATGTTGACAACACAATTAACTGCTACGAAAGAAATCAGGACGGAAGAAGAGGTTATGAAAAGTGCCACATTGATTGTTGCAGTTTGTGTAAACTTTCATGTGGACAAATATCTTAGTTCACTGGATCATTCAATTAAATTACCAATACGAAAAAAGGATAGTATCAAATCTGAAAAAGTGATAAACATTACTCATTTTGAAGATTGTAATTTGTGCTGAACAGTAGAGTAATACTACATTTTCTAAGAAAACTAATTATTGTTTTTATGTATTTATACAAAAAAAAATTATGAAAACGAATGTATTTCACACTCAAATGAATTAAAAACCAAATGTTTATAATATATACTAGTAGACCCGGCAATGCTTTGCTATTGCTTATTTTAATTCTAAGGGTAGTTATCCCATTTCATCCCTTTGACTTAAGAAATCATATTGCAAATGTTTTTTTATATCAAGAATGATAATAAATAATTTTAGTTTTATATTTTGTAGGAATTTAGTGCATTTTTTAATCTTTATTGCATAGGGGTAGGTTACCCATTTAAATATATTTGATTGTAGTGACCATATACTCTTAAGCATCCTGGTACTAATATGTGTAGATTGTGAAATTTTAGTGAAGTTAGTTGAGTAGTTTTAAAAATATAGAAACAGTAAGTGGATTACTACTTAATTTTAAGGGTGGTTATTCCATTTCATCCCTTTGACTTAAGTAATCAAATACCCGGCCTTCGCTACAGGGAATTTGTTTTTTTGTATTACTATGTTACATAATTGTAATATTTTTCTCTCATTTTCTTTCATCTAAGATTTCGCGAAAGTGAATTATTACATGTATTTTCTATTAGTTTGGTATGTATTTTTCACTGGCTGTCTGTCAATCGTCTTCGTAATGATATGTGGGATGAATAAATTAAATCAATAAAAAATAAAAAATTCAGAGCGAAGAGCGTCTTTTTTTTCAACCGCTATATCTACAGATTGGTAAATCACAGTCTTAACTGGATGTTTGCAGATCACCCAGATACGTCTTTAATATATGCATCATATTATATATCCGAATGCATAGATCGGGATAGTGTTGATAGTGTTTAAAATATTTTCTTAAAATTAAAGTGCCAAATTTCAGCTCTCTATCTCTAAAGAAAGAATACCAATTAAATTTTTGTAGTTTTTAGGGATTGTTATTACCTTTTCACTCCATAGCAGCACGTAAAAAATGTAAAACTGGTTTATTTTTATATGTATCTTGTAAGAAATAAATGTACAAAATTTCAGCTCTCTAGCTTTAAGGAAAGAATAAAAAAAATATATTTATTGTTTTTAGGGCTTTTTACCACATTTTTACCCCTAGCAGGACGTGATAAAATGTAAAATTCATTTACTTTTTATGTATGTTTTGTAAGAAATAAATGTAAAAATTTTCAGGAAAATTTCAAGGAAAGTATAAAAACAATATTATTGTTTTAGGGGGATGTTTCAACCCTTAAATGCCAAATATTTAAAAATCCTTTCTTAATGCGCCTCTAGCGCCCGTGAAAAATACGTGTACCAAATTTCAGTTTCCTAGTCTGTAGGGGTTTTGAGATATATAACAATCAATATTTATTGTTTTAGGTAATGTTTCAGCTCTTAAAGGCCAAATAATTGAAAATCCCATCTTAACTGAGCCTATGAGCAATATGTTTACCAAAGTTCATGTTCCTTGGCGGTATTAAATTAATATCTATAGTTATGGGGGTTGTTACTAAGTTTTCACCCCTTAGCAGAAATGGTTTATTTTGTATGTGTCTTGCAAGAATTAAATGTAAAAAATTTCAGCTTTCTAGCTTTAAGGAAAGTATAAAAATAAATATTTATTTTTTTAGAGGTTGTTACTACATTTCCATCCTTTAACAGAACGTGATAAAATGTAAAACTGGTTTATTTATCTGCGTTGTGTACAAGAATTATTTACAAAATATCAGCTCTCTAGCTTTAAGTAAAGTATACAAATATATATTTATGGTTTTTAGGGGTTTGTTATCACATTTTTTCCCCTAGCAGCACGTAACGAAATACAAACTGGTTCACTTTTTATATGTATCGTGCAAGAAATAAATGTACCAAATTTCAGCTTTCAAGCTTTAAGGAAAGTATGGCAATCAATATTTATTGTTTTAGGGTTTTTTCAACCCTTAAAGGCCAAAAATTTCAAAATCCTTTCTTAGCGCGTCTCTATGCCTATGACAAATAAGAGTGTCAAATTTCACGTTCCGAGGAGGTAGGATATTTGAAATATATTTTAGGGGTTATTTAAACCCATAAAGGCTAAATATTTTAAAATCAATTCTTAGTGCGCCTCTAGCGCCTAGACAATACGTGTACCAAATTTCACGTTCCTAGGCGGTAGGGTTTTTTGATATATAACAAACAATATTTATAGTTTTAGAATAAAGGCCCTCAACCTTAAAGACAAAACATTAAAACATTCTTACTTTGTGCTTTTCTAACGCTTATGAAAAATATGTGTAGAAAATTTCACGTTCCTAGGTGGTAGGGTTTTTGAAATATATTTTAGGGGTTGTTTCAACCCTCAAAGGCCAAATTCTTGTTGGACGGATGTACCTTCCAAATTTCAAGTCTCTAGCTTTAATAGAATCGACTCTGCGTTGATCATCAGTCAGGACATTGCATTTTATATATTATATATATATATATATATTATTTTAATGTTGTAAGTAGTAATATGTATGTTTAACTTGGAATCTGATGGAACATAAAAAACCTCATAATATGTATTATGTGTAGCTATTCTGCACAACTGAAATGGAATACATTATTTCGACACTAAAATAAGAAGCGAGTAACTACCAGAGCTTGGCAGATGCAGTAATGGTCTTGGAGAGAGTAATATTGCAATAGGTTTGTCGGTTATACAGTGTTGTATGTTCACAACTCCGAACATAAAGTTCAACACATATTTACGAGAGATGTTAGAAAACCTTGTGTTAAGGATTTAGGAGGCTGAGTTTGGAGTAGGATCAAAATGTCATTATCAAACCTTATTTCACGACTTTTCTTCAAGAGGAAAAGAGGGTGAGAGAGATGATATAAAAAGGTAAGTCCGTGGTAAAAATGTGAAAATTTTTTGTGTAAAGACAGTGTTGTGAAGAATTAAAACTGATCGAGATATGATTACGTTATGTATTTGTGTCTGTTCTGCTATTTATTTGACATACATATATATTTCTGTTAGTTTTCAGTTGTGACCTATTTCTGGAAGAGAGCAGAGACCATTGTTATTTGTCGTGTGTAAACATTTTTGTTTTTTTTTACTACGCTGTGGGCAGTTTAGTTTTCAAGTGACAATAAAATCGTGGCATTTCTTGTAGTTCTTCACATTAGGGCTAAAAGTCATGACTTTTAGTGCGCCAGTAATGCATGGCATGGCATTTGTCTTAATAAAAACTAAAACTCTTGGTATTTAAGATGGTTTCGGTGTGACAATAAATGTCATACAATTTTGACATCGTGACATTTCGACATAACGCAAGTGTAGTTTTTATAATGTCGAGGAATTTGTATTCGTTTAGTTTATTCATTAAAGCTTCGTTTTAATGTAATTTAAATTCCACAACTTAAATAAAAGTGCAACGAAAGTGCAACGGCAATGCATGGTACTGAATTTATCTTCGTGAAGACTAAACTTCAGTTTTCAAAAAGTTATTTTTTTACGTGACAGTAATTAATTGTCATCACACTTTGACATAACACCAGAGTAGTTTTCAAAATATGGAATTTTAATTCCATGACATTATCCAGTAAATTTAAACATCCAAAACAACGATTTAATGATAAATGTAACGATAATTAGATGATTCGACCTTTTGAACCTAGTAGGCTAAAAACAATTAAAGCCATTACATTAAAGAAATTTCGGTACAATCTACACGTAAACTAATAAACTTCCGCAATTAGTTGTGAAAGTATTGTACTATGGTACATATTAATTTATTACTTACTCAATTAGGAAATAATTTATTATTAACTAGGTGATATGAAATGAATATGTATTATTTGTTTATTTAAATGATTATTAGATATTAAAATTATTTGGAGAAATTTCCATACCAAGTTATTAAAATACTTTGAGAAAGACAAATGAATGAATGAGGAATGAAGTTATAATGAAGTCAAAGGCCCTTAATTTCAAATTTCGTATCGCTACATCACAAACAATTTCTTAAGGGTCATAATAAATATATTAAAATGTCTACACTTTATGATAATAAAATCCCTTGAAGAAGTTATTTGCACATTTTCCAGTTCCAAATTAAACTTCGGGGAAATCTAAAGAGCTTGAATAGGATACCTCTTCAAACAGATTTTAATCTAGCATAAAAGTTTAAAGGATATTTTATACGATAAACGAATAACTTCAGCATCATATTAATGCAAACCTACTTTACTGATGCGTATCTAAAGTTTCCCATTGGGATCACGAAGTTTATTTTGTACACAATGCGAAGTACTCTATATAAAAGCTAAACGCATGTATTAAATTTGGAAAACTTAAATCTTTATAAATAATGTATACAGGATGAGTTTTAAATGTCCCCCCCCCCCCTAATTTTTTCCATATTTCTTAAGATATCGACTCCCAACCACCGCCGAACATCATTGATTAGTTTATACTTTCTTTTGATGAGGTTCACATTTTTGGCCGCCATCTTGGATCCGCCATATTGGAATGAACTTTTATTTTTTAAATTTAAAGGTAAGGTTGTGACACATCATTTCAAACTATTTTTTTCCGTAGAACACGATGCCGCAATCGGTTTTTAATTATCTGCTTTCGTTCTCGAGTTATTAACAATTTTGTAAAAAATTGAAATTTTCAAAAATCCCTTGTTTTATTCAATTTTTTTTTAAATATCGACCCTTTATCATCAGATATCACAGTTTGGTAGTAGCTTATAGATTTTTATTAAGTTATAAATGTTTACTGCCATCTTCAGTTTCGCAGAGAAAAGTTGTTAATACACTGAAATCAAACAAATTTACTGAAGATGGCAGTACAAATTTATAACTTAATAAAAATCTATAAGCTACTGCTAAACTGTGATATCTGATGATAAAGAGTCGATATTTTTTAAAAAATTGAATAAAACAAGGGATTTTTGAAAATTTCAATTTTTTACAAAATTGTTAATAACTCCAGAACGAAAGCAGATAATTAAAAACTGATTGCGGCATCGTGTTCTACGGAAAAAAATAGTTTAAAATGATGTGTCACAACCTTACCTTTACATTTAAAAAATAAAAGTTCATTCCAATATGGCGGATCCAAGATGGCAGCCAAAAATGTGAACCTCATCAAAATAAAGTATAAACTAATCAATGATGTTCGGCGGTGGTTGGGAGTCGATATCTTAAGAAATGCGGAAAAAATTAGGGGGGGGGACATTATTAAAACTCACCCTGTATAATCCAAATACCACTCACTGACTCATGACGAAATCTCAAAAACCACCGAACGGATTGGAATGAAATTTGGTATGAAGCTAAAACTAGGGCCTTAGGTGCTCGCTAAGAAATGTTTAAAAACAATCTAAATTTTAGGGGGGTGTTTGGGTGGGTCAACGTTACTAAAAAGAACCACCTAACGGATTGGAATGAAATTTGGTAGGTAGCTTCCTATAGGGCCCTAGGTGCTCGCTAAGAAAGGTTTTTAAAAAAATTCGAAATTTTACGGGGGATTCGGGGGGTCAAAGTTACTAAAATTCCCCATAAGAAATACATACCGTAGTGTAATATATTTATTGATATACCTATATTTTGTTGTTGTTAATATACATTTAACTTTGATTTGTCTATCCTTGCAAAGACGGATCGGGCAGCTAGTCTCTATACATAAAATACAAGTCCTGACTTACGATCAACGCAGAGCCGATTCTATTAAAGTTACATACTTGAAATTTGAAAGGTACATCCGTCCAATAATGTAGAGGAAAACAAAGAAATGAGTTTGCTAAATTTGGAATTTAAAGGGTAGAAAATGCGAAAATTCTTCACTCCCATAAACAGCCCTCTAACAGATGAAACAGCTGATTCGTATCAAATGCTTAGCAACGCAATTCTATGTGTGGCCTGTTTATATTAAACCAAAATAACGTTTTTTAATATATTTACATTCATTACCATAGCAATAAAATTAGCACATTAGAATTTAGCTAATTATTATTCACAACCAACAACTTATTCAGGTTGGTTTAACAAAATAAAGACAAACACAAAGGAAAAATCAATGAACTGTAATATAATTCAAACATCTATTATAATCAATATAATTATAATTAATTGTTACACATTAGTAATAAAACAGTTGATTTGGATTAAAAGTTTAATACAATTTTAGGTTAGGCCTTTAAAACCTATGAAATATAATAATTCAAACAATGTAATTCAACATATTTTTATTATCATTACACAATATAAATAAAACAGATGATTTGGACCAAAGGTTTAACACAATTTTAGGTTAGGCCTACAAAATCAACACACGTTTCTTGAAACCGTTTCGAATTATTACCATAGCAACCAGAATAACACATCTATATAATAAAAATGAATTGCTGTTCCTTTGTAAGCACATCACTTGAGAACGGCTGGACCAATTTGGATATTTTTTGTTTTAAAATGTTCGTAATAGTCCGAACTAGGTTTTTCTATAAAGAAAATTTTGAAAAGTTTCCCGAAAAAGTATCAAATTTGGAAAAACTTAACAGCCTCTTTTGTATGGACTCAAGAGCAGCTGTTCTAATAAAATGCTTAGTAACACAATATGTTTGTTTACATTCATTACCATAGCAATTTTACTTAGAATTTTTAATCAGTTAATTTTATTCTTCAAAACCAACAGATTTTTTAGGTTATATTGACCAACTTAAAGCAAAAAGGAACAAAAATGAACTAAAAATGCTTACTATATTTTAATTCAATAATTCAAACATTGGTTGTTACATATTATATATAAAACAGCTGCTTTGGATCAAAAACTGAACATGATTTTAGGTTAGGCCTACAATAAACCAAAACACGTTTATTTGCAAGCAATTGGGATAATTTAGAATCAGGTTTTTACAATTATTCTTCACAACTGTTTTTTATACTATTAGTTCTGTGAAAAGTGACCTCGCTAGTTGAAATAACAAATGTGGGTTTGAGCTAGGTTAAAAATTGTGTGCCAGTAAGGAAGTAAGTAAAAGGTTTAGCCAGTGAAAAATAATTTTGCAATTTATTCGTTTTTGCACTGTTTCCAGGGACACCGGACATAAAATGTCTCTCGGAGAGGTACCTTCCATATCCCCATTTTTGTATATGTTTTTTGGGGTTTTTTGTTTTTTAATGTTTTTTTGTAGTTTTTTTAAGATTTTTTGTATTTAAAAGTAATGAATAGTATGAGTAAAGATTACAATCTATTTACAATAAATATATACAGTATTATTTACATGTTGAGTTGGTCAAGCGAGTTGGTCAACTTAACCATGTAAACTTTGTAGGCGGTGCTCTTCTTCTACTCTCAACCCAAGCAGCTTCATTTGCCGGATTCTAGTTAGTTGGTCAAAGTTAAACCCCTGATCTATTAGGATGTCACTTAATCGCTTCACTCTAGAGAGTGCGACGTATGTACATCCTGGGGCTAACTCTTTTTCCCCAATACTAAGCACTACCTTCGGCAATGTGAGGCCTTGGGACTTATGGATGGTGACAGCCCAGGCTAATATGATTGGAAACTGTGTCCTAGAGCATGACACATTGATAGACTTCCAAGACCTTGTTACTGGAGCGATGGGAACACTGGCCCAAAGTAATTATCAAATTTTACACAAATTACGAGCGGCTGATCAGCAGGCGGGCACTTCCCTGGCTGGTAAACAATATCGGTCACTGTACCCAACGCACCGATCACAAGGCCCTTCCTAACCCACAGATTAGTCTTGAGCATCACCCTACTGATTACACAGAGGTATAACACTTTCTCCAACCCCTGTGCAGTTTCGTAGTCGGCTTTGGCAGCTTCAGCGTTGTTGTTATCAGAAGGTACTCTAGCAGTAGGGCGATTCATCGACTCTAACTTTTGTAAGTTGAAGAAGGAAACTGACTTATTTTGGGGGTATAAACGAATGCTGTCTTGAAATTTATGGAATTCATGAGCTGGAA
>JAGFPH010006792.1:53623-66631 GCA_018207615.1 Philaenus spumarius
TTTTGTTCTAAAATATAAAATAATAACTATAGTGAATAGTATATTTCCCTTATAAATGGGCAAGATCGGCAACTGTTTTGGGGCCAGTTGAACATTTTATATTTTAATGAATACAACGTAGAATAACAAAATAATACTGTTTATTTCAAAACCTCAGTACTTTCACTACATGTTTTAGTTTTAGAGGATAAAAGCACAAATAAAATACTGCACTATAATCAGAAAATGCATAAAAATAAAAATAGAAAGATATGAAACACTAAGCAAACAAACAAATATAAACAAATTTGTTATTCAACATGATTTCGTTGTAAACAATTTCCGATTTTAGCGACACATGTCAAACAAAAACACTTCTAAAATAGTGCCATCTTTACTATTGTTTCAATTTCTCTCTGTATTGCCTATTCGTTATTGGTTTATTTACGAAGTTCTTAAAGTATTTTACATTAGGAGTCAAGGTTCTTCAGTTGTTTGCAGAATTCATAATTTTTTAAGACGTGAAAGCAAAAGCTAAGGTACCCAAAGTAAGGTTAACAATTTATTTAAATTTCTCCCCTGTAATTAATTTTAGACTCTATAATAAACTTCCAGACAAAATACAAAATATAGTACTCTAAAAAGATATTTGATCCTGCTAAAGAATGTGTATTGTGTAATTAAAATGTAGCAACAGTAAAATGTTAAGTATTTTTTATGATAACCTTTTATATAATTATTGTTGAACCTTTTACTGTAGTATATAATAATCTTTTTTTACGAGTATAATTAAGCCTACTGTGAAACATTTTTATTAGATTTTGATGTTTGTTTGGATTCCCATTTGTTAATTTTTCTTACATTTTCTTCCCGCTATTTGTATTTTTTGCCCATATATTTTTATTTTTAATTGTATATTTAACTGCTCCCATAACCCTTTCTTTACTCTTTTTTTATAATTTAATTAAAATTTACTTCTGCAACCTCAAAACAGGCTTGCCCTAGAGGACAAATATTTTATTTCCTAGTCTGTGTTATTTTGTTTAAAAGTTAAGTTTTATTTTATATTACAGGTTGCTATTTTATTTTATACTTTATTATTGTGTGGTTATGTTCTAAATGTTTTATTTTATTTTGTATGTGATTGTATATATGTATCACAAAATTAAATAAATGTATAAAAAATCTTATAATAATAATAAATAATATTTTCCACATATGTGCAGTCTTCATGTGCCCATTTAAACATAACTCACACTTAATCCAAACCTCTTGTGTCAACCCATATTTTTCTGAACACTAAATTCAATATGTTTCTTCATATTCTTCACTGGTGTATATAGTTTTAGGTTGTATTTTATTATTTTTTATTTTAGTAGACTAATTTTTTGGTATATTTTTATCTAGCAGGCAATAGTATTTGGAAGTTTTTTCTTCTTAGATTCAATTCCTCTAAATTATTTAAAAAAGAAGAACTTGTTAGGTTTTAGGTCGCAAAAAAAGGTTTTAGATTGATTGTCCTTTGACATTGCTTTTGGAAGTGGTGACATCTCTTCAATGTTGATAATGAGCTTGGCATGGATTTAGGAAAATGTGAACAGTGAATTGGAAAATCAGGATTACTAGAAGTATTTGGCAATTTGGTATTTGTGACCGAAATATGAGGTAGGTCTATGGCAGTTGAAGTGGAGGGGTAACTTTCAAGATACAGTGGATTATAAATTAATGGATCAATAATATTATCTACCGATATCATGGAATTGATGGCAGACTTAGCTAAAGGCAAAGGCTTACTTTGTGAACACAATTTTCGAATAGTCTCTGAAGTCTCAGTCATAATTGAAGTGGAGTTAGACTCCATGTACTCTCCATTGCAAAAAACTGATCTCTAATCTCTACTGAGTTGGTATCGTTTGGTGGGAAAACTACATTAGTTGCCACAAAATCTTCATCTCTAAAGAGGTCTGTGTTGTAGGGTGATATTCCTGTACTCTCAAAGCCCTTCATAATGTTGTTTGGGTTGAATGCCTTGATGTAAGCTTCTTTGACCAGTGGGGCAAATCAATAGTATGTTATTCGCACTCTGGGTTATTTTTTTGTCATGTACTTGTCCATCTCTCTTGAAATATAAAAATATGTTTTAAAAATGCCCGAAAACTGCAACATCTAACGGCTGAAGTCTGTGGCTTGTTTGAGGTGGTAAAGTTATCAAAAAGATTCCATTTTCTCCGCACATATTAATAGCTTGCAATGATTTGTGACTTGAATGCCTGTCTAAAATAATAAGCACAGGGTCTTGCTTTGATGGTTTCACAGACTTATGAAGTGTTTAATATATTTTAGGAAATGGTCACTAGCCATCCATCCTGACGAGTTAGCCAACCCTACAGTTCCTGGAAAAGACTCTACTAGAAGCTGTGGGTTTATTCTCTTTATTAGTATCATGGGAGGGATGAAGGTGCCTTCAGCACTAATTGCAGCAACTATCGTCATATTCTTCCCTCTTTCGGCAGAAGTAATTCTTCCAACTTGTTTGGTTCCTTTCTGTGCGATGATCTTCTTGGGATTTTGGACCATAGTTTATGAAGTCTCATCGATAATAAAACTATTTAAATTATATTTTTGTTTAATGGCTTGAAGAATGTAAAAAAAAACTAGAAACTTTATATTTTGTAAAGCCAATAACACGGCCCATTTTCCATTTTTTATAAATGCCCCCAACCAATCAAGTCCAGCCATATTTTAATTTTATTAAAAGAATTGTCTATTTTGTTTAGTTGGGCCAATTGAAATGCAAGCCTACGAAGTTCAGTTAGGCTCAAGTCATAAAACATGTTCTGCCCTTTACCAGTATAATTTCGAAGTTCTCCTTATTTTCATGAAAATATTGGATTGTATCTACGTTTGTTTTGCAATGTTCCTTCAGAAAAGTCTTTGTTGATCCAGTATTGTAACGAATTTCTAGGAATACCGTATTCAATAGATGCTGTTCGAAGACTTAAACTTTTGGTTTTAAATGCGTTTTCAGAAAGGCACAATGTTTCTTGGTCATACTAATCTTCAGTCTTCCATTTATAATTTCGCATTATTGTGGATTCTGAAACCAAAACAAATAATTGGTGAAATAAATGTAACAATAATCTATTTTAATACCTGGCAAAACATTTAAAACACAAAATCTGAAAAAAATTTAAGGTAAAATTTAATTAGAAATCATTTACTTTAGTAATTATATAATTTAATACATATAATAATATTTGAAAATGCTGTTAAATAAAATAAATTATTAAGTATTTTTATAATAACGATCAATAAAAAATTAAAATAATTCTACTGCTGACGTGAGTTGAGCAAATTTAAAAAATTATGTTTATAGGCCTATGTTTTAGGGTTTCAACCAACCATTTGGGAAATAGATCTATTCACGACGGTGCTAAATAGCTGCAAAATGGTTCGCACGCCATTCCGAATATTGGGAGTATCTTCAACACAAAACATTGCGTGTTTCGCACGCCAACCCCCGTATTGGGAGTATCTTCAATATACAATGAATTGCGTGCTTCGCACGCCAACTCCACGATGGAATCTACCACATGGCTTTGAACCGGGTACTTCAGTGCTGGTATTTTACGTTTTGATCGATTTTGGCTGAACCAAGCGAGCTATAAGGTCGGGTAAAAAAACAAAACGTGCAGAATAACATATTACATTTATATTTGTAGAAAAAACTAAAAAAAAATCATTCTCGTTGGAAAAATCTGAAAAAATGTTTACTTCCGGTAAAAAAACGTGCTTCCGATTGTTGGATTTTTTGGCTAACGAACTTGTCCGAGCGACGTAAACAACCAACATGTGGACCAAATGTGAACTAAACCGGACTTAAAATTCGGTCGCTAGAGTGCGAACACATATATACATATTTTTTGGCTAACGAACTCGTCCGAGCGACGTAGACAATCAACATGTGTACCAAATGTGAACCAAATCGGACTAAAATGCGGCCGCTAGAGTGTGAACACACATATATATATACGATTTTTAATGACATACCAAAACGTGTTCTCGGGACCATGATTGGTGCTCATTTGCTACTCCCGACCTTGGGTCTTACCATAAGGGCCACTGCAATAGTTCATTCCTCCTATGGAAATTCGCTAATAAATTTGGAACAATGACTGATATTCTACTGGGAAAGTTTGGCAAGAGTGACGAACTTGCCCTAAACGATACACGGGGAAAGTAATGTCTTTAGATCTAAACCTAGAAACCATTTACATATTAACATACTGAATAAGATTATAAACTATGAGTGTTTTGTCGATAATTAATAGTAAGGGTAATCTTTATTACTTGCACACATACCAAACACTTAAATTTCGACCAAAGTTACAAGTAAAATGACCGAAACGCTTATTTACCTCTAAATACAGCAACAAATATTACAACAGACAATTCAAAGTTCACTGAGTGACAAATGCCATCTTTGTACAACTAAGATAATTTTCGGGTTACCAACTACTGAAAACAAAATAATGAGAAGGCGAATGAACATTCCCCGTCTGCCACACTTACCTCGGTCCCCCCAATCATTATTTTTAAAAAAGTTAACAAATTATAAATCTCATTATTATTCTGCTTCTTTTGATTGAGGACACGACAACCTAGGTGCCACCAGAAAATTAATATTCCAACTGCAGTGCTCTATTTTAAGATGAACGACACAAGAAAAGGGAATAGGCAACCTTTCTTTAGAGGCCGTGACGCAGTCAGTCTTCACCCTAGTTATGTGTTTTACGAGCTTAGTTTGTTTTACCTGTTCAAAGAGGTCATTTGACATGACGCATCTCACTGAACCAGAGTCCAAAAGAGCGTTTACTTTAAGCAGGCCAAAACCAACTTCCACCTAGGGCAAAAACTGACCCGTCAGACCCCTAGATTTAAAAGAGCGGTGTTGTTTGAAGTTATTGCAGCTGGTATTCTTCAAAGTCGGATAGGCTTTACCCCACCTATTCCAAAGTACGAAGAATTTACACTCCCAGATATAATGACTGGATCTATTGCACTGGTAGCAAATTGGCACAATTGTTAAATTAACTTTTTTATGCAACTGTACATTATTTCTGTTCGACACCAGATTATTTTTTGGAAAGGTGGACTTAAAAGTGCTATGTCGAACAAGTTTATGGTGAAAATTTGTAAAGTTGGTCTTGAAATGTCTTTTCGGTTTGGGTTCACCAACTAATCCACAAACCGGTCCCCATTTTTTGAAAATTGTTGTCCCTTTTGAACCCGGTTCTGACATTCTGGGCTCCTGTGCCCCGGCTGTCCACAACTATAACACACTACTTGGGGTCCAACTGGTCTAAAACCTGAACTTCCAGGCCGTTCGGGTCTTGGTAACGGGCCCCTTTGCTGATCTGTGTACGCTACGTTGTTCACGTGCGCGCAGTCTATCTAAATCCGCGAAATTGGTTGGCCTGGTAGCAAAAACTAGACAGTTGCGAACCCCCGGAGAAAGTCCCTCCAGAATAACGTCAGTTACTTCCAACTCGGATTTCTTTAGATTCAGAATCTGCTCAACCTCCTTTATGTCACTCACGAAACTGTGAATGGTTTCGTGATGACCCTGAGGACGATAATACATATCCTGAACTAGGAAACTGAATCTCTTAGTGGGAATAAAAAGGTTTAGAGCTTCCTTGTGAAACTCAGCGAAGCTTCTATGTCTCATCAGACAAGAATTCAAAGGACCCTCCGCATAAGGCAGTAAAAATGAGTTTATTTGCAATGATAAATCAGGATAGGTCCTTATGATCTTTAAAGAGGTCCTAAAGAAATTCAGCAAACTATCCAGGTTGAAACCGTCAGTATGAGGTAAACTTTTAATTAGATTTTCAGCCGGATGACTCATTTTGCTGTACAAGGAACTGTAAGCACAAACTTGAGAAGCAACCGCGGCTTCAGGAAATGCTCCCTTTTGAAAATTTCAGAGTTAACTCCCAAATCAATAAAATTAGATGATCCACCGAAAGCGGCGTCCGAAATTCGGGCCGAAGGTGTTAGCGGGATAGTGTTAATGGGCGAAGGTGTTACATTTAATTTAAGCGGAGCCAAATCGTGTTCAAAGCTTTTATATTTTTCTTTTAGAGCGGTAAAACCTTCCTGTAACTCCGTTAAATTTTGCTGAAATCCGGCATCCGATATCTTCAACTGCTCATTCTGCACCCGAAACAAGTAATCCAGACGCCGCCCGAATACTAAGATCCTGGCCCTGACTCTATTTAGCTTGGCACCCCTTTCAGGATCCAAACTTTCCAGATCGTCTTGCAAAACGATCAAAGAATATTTTGCTAGAGCCAGTTGCTGAACTAAAGCATCCGCGGCGAAAGCATCTAGCCTCGGTTCGAGCGAGCTTTGCAGCTGAGACCTCAGTGCAGCTCTCATTTTCACCACAGTATCCTTCTCCCCACCTCGGGCCAAAACCTCGAAAGCCAGCTCCGTATGCTTAAGCGAATCGACCAACCTGAGCATTTCGTTACCCATGACGGATAAACAATTTTACCAGGGACACGAATTTGTGAGTGTTTATTTATTAAATAATAAGTAAAATTTACAAGTTATATTTTAGAATTTTTTTTTTTGCTAACCACCAACAATAACCACGCTCTGCTACCAAAATGTTAACACTATGCCCTCCAGTGGCACCAGGAAGAGTGCGGTCCCGTAGATCGACCTTAAAATAAAACAAAAGGAGGACACAGTGCAACCAGTGACAATGCCACGAAACAACCAAATAAATAAAAAAAAAAAAATCAAAGTAAACCAAAATTAATTGTTTGCTCAACTTAATGGGTCACACAAAACTGTACACTTACAATACACAAAAATATCTATAATAGTAACTAACCTAAAACCACATTACAAATATAAAAAAAATATATATTTGCAGAAGCAATTAAGCTTGAATTTATTGTATCATGGTATATTATATTAAAACACTGAGAAAATAAAGACAGAGTAACATTGGTAGACTTAAGGCTACCCAATTATATCAATATTAAATTTATAAAAAAAATATAATAAATATAAACAAACATACATACATATACATAGATATTTATAATAAGGTCGTTGGCCAACTAAAAGTATTAAACCGTATGGGTTATAAAAGTATATATATATATTTAATTTCTAGTTTGCCCTTTTGTCGATAGTATTGCACTCCACCACAAAACACTATTGTTCTAAAACTAGAAAAACCTTAGTTCAGTTCTCTTAAGCTCGGGGTCAGGAGATGACTATTGGTCCCTCTGGAAAGGGGCTGGAGAAGATATTCAACTATGGTAGAAAATCAAATGATCAGTCTCTCTCCTTTAGTTGGACCAGCTTTAGCTATTAAAATTAAACTGAAGCAATATGGCTGTCTTCACACATTGATTTGCACAGATGTACTAAAATCAACTTAATACCTTTTAAAACAGTTCAAAATCAATTTAACCTTTCAAATTTATTGATTAGCTTACAGGGGTCTTGTTAAATGCATTTTACAAATCAACCAAAGCTTAAGAATTAATCATCAGTTGCTAACAACTAGATCTGTCTGCCCTTTTTACCAATTATATATTTTAGCTTAGATTGTTTAACACAAGAAGACAGCAAAGTTTAATTTAATAATCGTTAAGCTCACATAGGCTTTAGTAAAAGAGATTGTAAAGCAATTACTCTTAACTACAATAATTAGTTGTAAGAAAAAATACAATTGGTCTGCTTTTTCTAATAGTTAAGTAATGTGTAGTTTTTCACAAGGCAAATAATGTGGCCAGTTTTAGGTTAAATTTGGAATAGTATACTTTAAAACAAAAGAAATAATATATATATTAACGCACCTGGTTTTCTTTAGAATACTTCTAGAATATTTCTAGAATATATAACACGATTCGACTGAAGGTTTCTACTGGCGGTTGTCGCATGTGCAAAGCAAAAGACGTTGATCTGTTATCTTACATTTCCATGAGGTAAGAAACAGCTGTTCGCTAAGCCTTGCAGATAAGAGCGTCTATGTTTACGGAGGGTGAAGGCAGGGCTATAGAATACAAGGGCTAGACCAGTCCGCCAAGGAAAGCGTTCCCGTGCTGCCACTGTGATGACGTCACGGTGGTACCTCTTGCTCCATTCCCACCGCTTCTCATAAGTATTCTTTGCTACAATAATTTCAATTTCTTAGCAAACCTGTAACATTTTTATGAAGCGCTCTTCTTTAACTTTAGTATTGACACTACACAAAGCAATAAGTAGACTGTAAGCAATTAGTCTAAAGATGTAAGAAGAAGACAGAGTTACAATAAAACTAATTTTTAGGTAATAAACTGTTGTAGTGTACTAATGTTAGCATACTTTTAATTTGATTCTCTGAAACATTTCTGAAAACTAAATACGAAATTGAACAAAATGTGTCACATTATTGAAAATAATTGTATTTATTACAATAAACCACCAAAACTTGAATGTCATACTGCAGTTTAATAAAACATGTGTAATACTTATAAAATAAAACACATAAAAGTTATAAATACTTAAAAAAATAAAATAAAACTGCTTTATAGAAATTTTCCTTCTCTAGGCCTTAGGGAATACTTAATTTAATAGTTGAATTTAAAAAATTGAACTATTTAAATTAAAATTGACACTGTGCAATTTAATTTAGTCTAGAAGTTTAACTTAAAATTATATTTTATTTATTTATTTTTGTCATCAATAATTTTATTACTCTAGGTTTAAATTTGATTATAATTATTTGTATATTATATATTTATTTATATCTAATTATTCTGACAATTTTAAGTGCATTTTGCTAGTAAAGATTTTTTTAAAAACATTTTAACTTTATAGCTGCAGAAGAAATTACTTGAGGACCTTGGTAACTTTTCAACATAAAGTAATCTCGCTTGCAACTCTTACATTAAATAAATAATATTTTTTAATGTTTATTTTAATTTGAAGCTGATTATTTAAAATTTGTTGTTTTTAAATTTTGAGTTATTAATAATTACCGGTGCTCTAAGTTTAAATTTTATTATTATTTATATATTTATTTATTTACATCACATTATTCTGAAAATGTTTGATCTAATGAACTTTGTTAGTAAAAGTGTTTCTTCGAATATTCAAGTAACACTGCAGACAATATTACTTGATAATCTTGGTAATATTTCATAAAGTTATCTCGTCTGCAACGTAACATTAAGTAAATGCATACCTTTCTAAACATATAATTTAAGTGATTGTGTATATTGTGTAATTTTTTTAAGAAATTCATGGAATGCCTCTTCGAGAAAATTAGCATTGAATATGCGTCAAAAGGCGAAAATCTTGCTGAATTATATACCTTCTTTAAAAACGTGTACTGAGCAAAATAATTAATTGCTCAATATTCACCAAACTTGCTAAACATATAATTTAGGTGATTGTGTGTGTTGTATAACTTTTTAAAGAAATGCATGGAATGCCCCTTCGAGAAAATTAGCCTTGAATATGCGCTATAAGGCGAAAATCTCGCGGAATTTAATACTTCCTTTAAACACTACTTGTACTGAAAAAATTCATTGTTCAATATTAACCAAACTCGCTAAACATATAACTTAGGTGATTGTGTGCATTGTATACATTTTTCAAGAAATTTGTGGAATACCTCTCCGAGAAAATTAGCTTTAAATATGCGTCAAAAGGCGGAAAATCTCGCGGAATTACATATCTTCTTTAAATACTTGTACTGAACAAAATAATTACTCAATATTCACCAAACTTGGTTAACATATAATTTAGGTGATTGTGTGTATTTCATAATTTTTTAAAGAATTGTCGTATGCATCGTTATATTAAATAACACGTGAGAGCTAAGGCGAACCGTGCTTACGCGGCGTGTCATGGTACCAGAGTGACGTCACATAGGAGAGGGGGCGAGAGGAAGTTTGGGACAGTCGGCGAGCGTCAACATCAAAGGAGTGGTCCAGCCCTTGTATTCTATAGCCCTGGGGTGAAGGGTCCGGTTTCCCGTTTGAGACGGAGTTAATAGTTAGCGGAAAGGAAGTTGTTTCAATTACACCACTAGCTCAGCTTTCTGTATTAAATTAAATGTAAAATTTGATTCTTTGTTTTTTTAAATGGTTTGTGACATTTTAAAATTATAAGATTGAGTGAGAGATTATGTCATTGTTGTTTTATTTTAATTTAATTTCATAATGCATTTTTTAATTATATTTTATTTAGAAAGTTATAAATTGTAGAGGATAGACAATCATTTTTGAGGTAATTTTCATAATATATTTAACCGACCCTTTAAGCTTTTTCTATATTTATTTCATCCTGGTTTCATTTGGCATCGTCCCTCATGCCAAGTTAATTTAAAAATAAACAAGAAAAAAAACAAGTAATCGTTGGTCGTTGGGTGAAAGGGGATAAGTTATGTTTTGCAAAGTTACGGAAAATTTGACAATTACTTGTAAATCAGCATATGCCATTTCGTTTGTTTTAACTTTTTTTGTCAGGCTGAATAGTTTTTAATTTAATTACGCCACGTGTAAATAAATGTTAAAACTGGTATGAAACACAAATTTGTTAATATATTTATAAAACAAACTTATCCCCTTATACACTACAGTTTCCCTACTTATCCCTTTTTCCCAGAAATCCTTAATACTATTATTTCTAGTGTTTTAAAGCTTTAAAACGTTAATGCAAATTTATATATCAATATAAGTATTATTTATGAACCTTAGTTTTCAAACAAAATTCTTAAACTTAAGACTCATAACTAAATTATATTTCAAGTTATTTATCTGCTTCAACTTCTTCCACTTCATTTACAATATGATCGAAGTCTGGAGAAAATATGGAGCAATTATTATTTAATCTCACCAGGCAGAGCTAATAAATGGCAGCATACTTTGATATGAACGATAAAGATTTTCTATTCTACACTTTTTACTTGATTGCTTTTCATACTTCGTAAACTTTTAGTAGTAGCTGTAAATTACAGGTAGTTAAAAATTGGAATTTTAAGAGTATTTTTAAAATACTTTCTTTGTTCAGTAGTTTATCAGTATTAAATTAAAAATACTACATTGGTAAAACACATATTTATAAAGAAATAAAATAAAAAACTACCATGACGTTGTCAAAAATAGTAGGCCTGCCTTTGACAATTTCAGAAACTCCAAAATAAGAGTTAGTTGGAACAAAAGAGAATCAAGACATTTTTAGTGCGCAGATAGTTAAGTTAAAAAATTCCTTTGGGCTCAACCTACCGACAAATGAAGATTTTGAAATTCCTATTTACTTTCATAATATAAGCTAGGCATTAAACAAATTTATTCAAACTTTCTTTTAAGGTTGGACGTTATCATAAAATGTTTCAGCAAAATGTTTTGATAGTATTTAGAAGATTTATAATGAGTTCGATATAGGGGCCACTAAGCCAGTAGTTATTTTTTCTTGGCTTCGTTTTGTTAACCTCATTGATTAAGGGTTGGTCGTATTAAAAACTGTTACAGATGAAAGATTTATATAACAGTAGCTGCCTGATCCGGCTATGCACGGATAAACAAATCAAAGTTAAACGTATATTAACAAAAAGAAATATCAATAAATATATTACACTATGTATTTCTTATGGGGATTTTTTGTCACTTTGACCTCCCGAACCCCCCTAAAATTTCGAAATTGTTTGAAAACCTTTCTTAGGGAGCACCTATGGCCCAAGTGAAGGCGACATACCAAATTTAATTCCAATCCGTTGTGTGTTTTTTTTTTAGTAACTTTAACCCCCCAAACCCCCTTTAAAATTTCGATTTTTTTTAAAACCTTTCTTAGCAAGCACCTAGGGCCCTATAGGAAGCTACCTACCAAATTTCATTCCAATCCGTTCTTTGGTTTGTTTTAGTAAATTCGACTCCCCACCCCCTGAACCCCCTAAAATTTCGATTTTTTTTAAACCCTTTTTTAGCGAGCTCCTACGACGATAGAGGAAGCTACTTACCAAATTTCATTCCAATCCGTTAAATAGTTTTAGAGAAATCGTGATTTAGTAACTTTGACCCCCCAAACTCCCCCTAAAATTTCGAATGTTTTGAAAAACTTTCTTAGCGAGCACCCACGGCCCTAGAGGAAGCTAAATACCAAATTTCATTGCTATCCGTTCGGCAGTTTTTGAGATTTCGTGATGAGTCAGTAAGTGAGTGGCATTTGGATTTTTTATATATATAGATTTAGAAGGTGAACAATAACAAATTTGATACTGTGGCTACTAAGAGAGTGCTACATTTATATATTGTTTTGTGCCCTCATTGTTGTCACAAATAGCAATAAGTGTAAGTCGTACCAAATATTGTCTGAGACCAAAAGTACAAATAATATTTAGAATTTGTACAACAACTTTTAATGGATTTTATACTGTGCATACTAAAAGAATAATCTTTTCGTGACTTCATTTTGTTAACCTATTGATTAAGGGTTGGTCGTATTAAACATTGTTAAGATAAAGGGTTTAGATAATATTTAAAATGTTTAGAATATCTTTGTACGCTTTTGATAATGGGCTGACTGTAAGAATATTTTTTAAAACCTCTTTCCAGAAATGTTAACCAACGTACTCAACAAAGTAAACATAACAATAATTTTTCAAATAAAAAACAACATACACAATATACTCAGTCAAAAATTAATGACACCTGATGAAACCTTTGACAGGATAGGTGTATGTAATATCTTGCAGTGACTGCAATAGTCATTATATAGGCCAAACCGGAAGACAATTAAAAACTTTATTCAAAGAACACCTTCTTACTAGTAACATTATTAATACAAAATCTAATTATGCACGTCACTTAATGGACTACAACTGCGTATTCACTAATTTCAAACTAACTTTCAACCATCTGTTTAATATTTCGTAAAGAAGGAAAATTTTGAGGTAGATATGATTGAAGAACTTACTTTATGTAAAAATACCATTTTATTAAGATGTCAAAATTT
>JAGFPH010006793.1:0-12751 GCA_018207615.1 Philaenus spumarius
AACTTAAGAACTTGCAACCGCAAACTTAAGAACGCGCCAACATACATGATCTCTACAGTGGTTCGGAACTCGGCAACTTTGCTGTACTGCAATTCGCCGACTACGTCCGTAAAGTGTTAGATTTCGCACCTTCATGTTACTTTTTCGCTGAGAACTGTATATAACGGGGGGAAATAGTCCAAAATATGAACTTCGTTCAACACCACACCAAGCGAACAACCAAGTCTTCGTTCACCACCAGGCCAACAACCAAGTCTTCATCTACCAACACACCAAGCGAACACATCAAGCCAACTACAAGCGAACAACAGCTCCTACCTGGACGCTGCCAAGGAACTGAACTCGTCAACACAACTGGAACGGATCCTACCTGGACTCCATGCGAACCTCGAGTGTACCTCACTCCGCAAACACCAGGTTGACAACCGAGCTACAGACCTTGGACCAACACGTTGGCCGGAATAGTGCCTAACTACGGGAGAATTGGCCGGACCAGTGCCACGCCGAGAGAAGTGAAGCTAAGGGAGAGTCGCCGAGTTAGTGAGGGAGTATTGCCGATCGCCAGGATAAAAGACAAAAATAAATTAATTCAATTCTAAATTCAAAATCAGTCTTGTTCTTGCGACTACACCACTTCACAGCGCAGCGACACAGGTCTTCAATCTACGGAAACTTGGTAGCTATTTTTATCCTTGGCTACAGCCTTGGTGTCCGGGCAGTGCGCACCCTGCTCCGAGCTACTAGGTTTCACCACGACACTTTGGTAAGGGTGTCGTGTAGGAAACTTCGCATCGCAACGACAGCGCAGCGCTACGCATCGTTCACAGGCTTCACCTGCAATCACGCGCCCTTCAGGCATACGCTCCCTAACATATTCGGCCCTTTTCAGGACCGAATTAGCGAGGCTTCACCTCTCTGCCCTTCAGGCTACATTTTACCGAGGCTTCACCTCACGCCCTTCAGGCCACGTTTTCGGCCCTTAAAAGGGCCTAAAAACATTTTAGAAACTTTTGTCGCCAAACTGAGCTACGTCCAAATTTTTATTAAATTCAATTCACCGGAGCGACAACAATAGGAAGTATAATAATTAATTTGTATTGTTTTAGGGGTTGTTATTACAATTTCACCCCTTAGCAGCACAGTGTAAAATGCAAATATAGTTTACATTTTATATGTACCTTGTAAGAAATAAATGTACCAAATTCCAGCTTTCTAGTCTTAATGGATGAATAATAATAAATATTTATTGTTTTAGGGGTTGTTTCAACCCTTAAATCAAAATTATTTATAGCCTATGTCTCATTCCAGGTCATGATCTATATGTGTGCCAAATTTCATTCAAATCCATCCAGTACTTTTTGCGTGATTGTCAGTCAAACAAACAAACAAACAAACAAACATACAAACTTTCACATTTATAATATTAGTAGGATTCCGTAGATTTATAAGAATTGACCCATCCGACATCGACATGTACGTTTCACTGAATATTTAATATGCGTCCGTATAATATAGAAATTGATGCCGTTTTGAGACTGCGAGAGAGAAATTTCGTTTTACTTTCTTGGCTTGGCAACACTGGACTTCTGTCAATTTTGTTAAAAGACAAAATGGCTGTCATTCATTTCAGTTTTGCTTTAGTTTCATAGTAAGGAGATTGTGTGTGGGGGAGTGTGTCCGACAATGTAGATCGGGCTAGTTTGACTTATAGATGTTTATTATTTTGGTCTGCGTTCAATACAGGTGTGTATAGCTTTGTACAAAGACCCTGAATGTTTTAAAAAGATTAATAATTACATAGTAGCCTGCAATAATGTCTGTTCCAATTAAACCAAAATTGAGATATTTATATTTCGATTAGCTTAATAGGTTTTCTTATTTTAATACAAAATAATGTATTAATTTAATGGGATTTTATGGCAAGATGTTTTATAGAGCATCTTATTAATTTAGAGGGGATGTTTTATCTGTTACAATATTTAAAGTTGACTTTTTTGTTTGTTTTTATAGACGTAGGCCTAGCCTAGACATAATATTTTAGGCCTACATTATTTAAAATTTTGATAGGCCCTATAGCTCACCAAATAATAGGCATAATATATTCTTTACTTTCTCATTATACTATAGTATAGAGAAAGTATAGTGGTCGCAAAAAAAATTTATGTTGAGAGTCTTGAAATTTTTGAAATTTATCGTTATTTTTTGATAAAAAAATGGCTTTAACGATTTTGATAAAATTTGGCTTATTTGTAGCCCTTAATGTACCCTACCATATGCAAAAAACCGTATCTTTCTAAAAATTCTCGTTTAGCTAATAATAATAATAACTGATTTTTGGGGTTTTTTTGGCCAAAAAGGGGGTTGTTCTTCAAAATTTTTCAAACCCTTTTTTCGTGCATCTATACAGGCCTAATTGACATGTTTGGTGCGGCGCTACTTTACTATTCGACTCTATGCCCTATTGCTGCAGCGGTGCCAACGTGTACGCAACGAATGTTCTAATAGGTACACTTTTAACTTAAACTCACTTAAAGAATAATAAAAAAACCTAAAAGGTTCTAACCTATAGTATTTAGTCACAGTGTGTTAATATATAATTAAACATTCAATTAGTACAATATAGTTAGGTTGGTAGCATGACTCTATTTCCTAAAAAAAAGGTCATTGTCTGCAAAATATGAGCGTGGAGTCGAATAGTAAAGTTACACCCACTGTTTGGAGCAAATTTGTTCGAAATCGATCGAATAGTTTTAACTTAATAATAATATTTATTAGTTAGGCCTACTCTCCTACTTAAATGTATCAACTCTCCTACTTTAAAAAAATTATGAAGTCACAGTGAATCGGTTTTAATAATTTTAATATTTTTGTGAGAAAGTATGTTCCAGTTTGTGAATGTGTTTAACTCATTCGCTTATAACGACGGCGAATCGCCGTCGCGCTCCCGGTTCCATTGCGTGAAGCGACGGCAAATCGCCGACCACCGTTAAATCCTGTTTTAGCCAAGTTAGTTCCTAAAAAATCCAGGTTTCAGGCTTTCTTCTGGTTATATTTTTATCTTCCATGGCCTGCCATAGTCTTTCATTTGTTAGTATTTTTTATTAAAAGTGTAGCATATTGTTTTAAATTAATTATGTAACTTAATAAGAACTGATCTAAGTTATTATTATAAACTTCTCACACATACAAATCATACAGATTCAAACTTAAGAGCAACCAAGCAAGCTTCATATACGGTAACCACTCCTAGATGGTGCTGATAAACTATCTTTTACTTTACGCAGAATATTTATACCGATAGTAAAGTAACTGAAGTTAATTTGTCAGTTTTCTAGTGAAGCCGTAGTCTAGTGGATAACGTAGGCCCTAGCGTCTTTCTGATCAGAAAATGCTGAGTTCGAATCTAGGCTAGGGAGACCAGATATCTAATCATATAGCCTCGTTTACATGTGCCGAGTATTGGGCCCAGTAGTTCACTCGCAAACTCACTCGGCGCGTGTAAACGTAAGGCCCAGTAAAGTGGCCGAGTATACAGTAGCTACAGTCTCGCTAATCCGGTCTCCGATAATCCGGACGTCCGGCTAATCCGGACGGTCCTAAACATAAAAAATATAGAAATTGCAGTATTTTACTGGGTACAGTACACGCAATTGAAGTTTGCCGAGAGCGAAAATAGTTAAGGGTTCATTTGTCCTTGGTTATTTTTTAGCGTGAAGAGAAAGCTCAGCCGAGGATAGAATGGGTCGGCCAAATATCTTTTGTCCACAGTATTTCAAGGAAGTGACTCACTTCACCAGCTCGCCGCACTACACCTGACCGCAGACTGTCTGTCTAACTATCAACAGTCCCTTTTTGATTTGTTTTTCGCTAGACGTCTGGAGTGAAATTTTCAGTGCTCCCCTATTCATTTACACTGTGGTTTCAATAACTGAAAATGCTCGAAAATCTTTGAAATTTGACAAACTTACAGTTTAATAGTGTGGGACGCTAATGGTGTGTTCACAATTTGAAAATAAAAATAGTTTGGCACTAAAAATAAATAAAGTCCAAACTTTTTTATACTTTTTAATTCGTGACATCAAAAAGTTGCATTGGGAGAAAAAGTTTTGTTTTTAGGGTAGGCGCGTCATGCAAGCGAGAGGTATTTTTTGAAAAAATTAGCTATTCTAGTTTCTATCATACAACAGTTAGAACACGAGCTTCGTTTCGTGGGTAATGTGGCAACATGTAAGGGCGGCCGGCCTGCGACTCGCGACTTGCATCCGTCATATTGTGCGAGTATTTGATTCTAAAACTGGCTTCACTCTTGCGTTCGACTTGACCAGTCTATTTAATTCTGTGGTCGCTGATATTTACTGTATCCTGTATTACCAAAACACAAATTTGAATACGTTTTCTCACTAAAAACACAAACACGGTATACATTTCATGCATTTTTTAGGCTTTTTCCGTCTAATCCGGACTTTCACTAATCCGGACAGGGTCCGGTCCCGTCAAGTCCGGATTAGCGAGACTGTACTGTATTTCCAGACCCAGTCGCTGGGCCGAGTAACAGGTTTCAGAGAAGACCCATTCGCTGGGCCATAAATTTTGAAAATTAATTGGCCACATTCTTAATACCGACATGTATTATTCTTTGACATCCTCCGACGCTAGTTCTTGCAATAGAAGCGACTAAGCTCCATGAGTCTCGGTCTTCTTTGAAGTCAATCTCTAGCCAAGTCTTTTTCCTTTCTTCAACTCTTCAACCAAAACTTCATCCTACTCCGCCAACAGTAAACGTGATACATTCTTCAAACACTTTTCCGATGTTTACTCAATGCCATTTCAAAAAGTACTGCCCTACTCGTTCACTAACTGTCATGTTACTCGCTCAATGTAAACCCCAAAATTGATTAAACCAACTACTCGGCCATCTACTCGGCACGTGTAAATGAGGCTTATCTGTGGTTTGAGGGTAGGAGGGCGGAAGTAAAGCAAACTACTATCCCAGAACAACTACCTATCCCAGTCTGTGATTGGATGACACGTACGACGGCTACTATTGGTTAAAAGGCTTATGGCCTTGTGCATTTTCCTATTAGCCAGTAGAAAATATATATTTGTACATGTGATTCACTCACAGTTGTTACAATGCAATTATATAACAATTCAGGAAACACAAAAAAAAAAATCAGCGAATTTTTAGTAGGACTCTTGTTTTGCTATATTATGGCTGGGTGGGGATCCCCTCTAAAAAACCGGACCCTCATTTTAGAATTCCACTACTTTGGCGTAAATGTACTTAAACAAACGTCAGCTGATTTGTTTGCAGAAGACCTTTTTTCTAGGAAATAGAGGTAGTGGGTGCCAATCTAAACACATTCTACTATTGAATGTTGAATTCAGGTAAACATACTGCAGGTCTATTATAGGCCTAAGTTAGAACATCAAGTTTTTTTAATGCTTTTATTTTTGCCATACAAAACAACTTAATTGATGTTATTAACTTATATTTGTTTGCAAAGTGGAAACATACTATGGCTAGAGACTGTAGGTTAGAAATTTAGGCTTGTTTTTATTTTTATTAATTCAACGAATAGGCCTACATTTGAGCAACTGTTATCCAAATCGGATTGATTCAATGTATCGAATCGTGAACATCGATGTAGGCTATATAGAATATCCGTGGTTTGTTGTAAAGAATGGTAAATTAAAGTATTTGTGAATTAGTACAGAATTTTTTAAAGTGAAAATTGTTTGTGTTCCTGTTTTGTTATAGGTATAATTATAGACTATGTATTTTATTACCGGTAAGTGATATTAAGTTGAAGGAATAGTGGAGTCCGGCAATCGTGTTTATTTATGTTCGTATATATAGTCCGATATCATTGAAAATATACATCTTAGTATTTCCTGAGTTAAATAAGTTGTGAATTAAGTTTAAAGCATTTTATTTTCTGTTTATAATTAACTACCGGTACTTATACATTCAATTTTGCCTCAACACATTTTATGTTTTAATTTATTTAAGATGTTTAGAAATAGAATTGAACACTACAATTTCTTACGTATTAGAGCATTTTCTTACATATACGTTGGCACCTCTGACGCAATATGGCGTAGTGTCGTAATGTGAACTTGCACCCACAAATTTTTCCATCACAGCTGGATTGCAACCTAAAAAGATCTGAACCTAAATTAACTTACAGTATCTAGTCACAGTATGTTTCCAGTTCGTAAACATATTTAAGTTGGTGGCACTTATTACTTTACAGTGAAAAAGGTTGTTAGCTGAAGCTATTTGAACAAAAAGGCGGTGGAAATTTACATTACAATCCTACACCATATTGCTGCGCAGAGGTGCCAACATAAAGAAAATGCTCTAATACCTAAGCTTAATTGCAATGTTAATTATATTTCTAAACGTCTTAAATGAATGAAAACAGAACATTATTATGTTTATTAAAATTTAATGTAGGGGAAATATTAAGTTATAGGGCCTAAACAGAAAATAAAACACTTTAAAACTTAAACTCATTTCATAACTTATGTAACTAAGGAAATATCGGACTTATCTTTTCAATGATATCAGACTGTTAATATGAACGTAAATTATAAACAGAATTACTTAAATACCTACAGTAATTTTGACTATTTATTGACCCACCCAAGTGAAAACATGCCTCATCAATCAATTTTCAATATTAATTCTTAAACTAAATACATTATTGATTAGTTTTGTACCAAAGAGGAATAATGAGGAGCCAGTTCATGAATAACATGTATTTTTTATGGGTACAATTTTAGAACATCCTTACAGAAATATGGGCCGATTGGCTAAACCGGAGGGCAGTTTGACTAGGTACCTAATTTTGTAAGGGCTTATCAGGAGACCTCACTAGCCTAAAAACTAGGCTGCCTAAAAAACATGAAATTGAAGCTGTTTCCTAAATTTTTCAGGTTCAACTAGGCTGCCGTAGGCCTATTTCATATTTTTTAGCCAGCCTAAATAGCAGATGGGTTAGCGTCTCTTAAGCTATAGATCCCCGATTTGAATCCAGGTGAAGAACATGAATGTTTGTATAGTTGAAAAAAAGTTTATTTCAGTCGATGATAAACCTGTTAGTGTTTTTCGCTGTAGCCTATATATTTTTTGTTTTACTATGTCTTGTAACTTGTGTTTATTAAAACAGATTTGTTGAGTTTAATTTTTTTCCCGTTACTAAATTAAGTCAGTTTTGTTCCTGGAATAATTCATACTTATCCTTGTAGCTTCCTTACCAAATTTTATAAGAAATGTTTGCAACAATCATATAAAAAAAATGTTATAATTTTTTGGATAGTAAACATAGGGTTTTTTTACAGCTTAGTGCACATTTTTAAATGAACTTTTTAATTAACAAGACCAAAACTGTAAAATGATGTTTTGACATTGAATAACAGGTCACACTAACAAGGAGAAGTAGGCCTAATTAGATTAAATCAGGTGATTCAGACTTGTGAACACAAAATAGGCAGAAATAATCTAAAAATCATTCTACATCGAAGAATGTTCTCGGCCTTTTTAAAACGGATCACTCTTTAATAAGTAGGCGTACCTCTAACTACACAGTTTTTTGTTTGTTTAAATTTTAACTAAGTTACAGTAATTTTGGAAAAGAGGGGTAGAGAATGGGTTTTTGAAAATATGTATAGCCTACAACGAACTTGAAAAAAAAACAAAACAAAGAAGATCAACTAAGACAGACAGACTTGACAAATAAACGAGTGGACCTAATAAGGGTTCCGTTTTTCTTTTTAAAGTGGAAAAGTACCTAGATTTGAATTTGATATTAATCTGAATTTATTTGAGGGTTTGAAATTAATGCTCTGTTTTTCTACATCTATAGGCTATTATAAATTCAGGTTTAAAGTTGCTTACTTATAGTATAATTTTCATATAAATATATTAATTTGCCGCATTTGTATGGAAATTATCCATTGTGCAAAATAATACACAATTTCTTAGATTAGTTTTTCTTTACGGATCTAAGCTATATAGGTCTATTCCTTTGAGTGTTAGTGTATTTTCTGTAGGTTGCAAGTTGATAGCAAGAGTTCTCACGTACCTACTGTCCAAAGTAGTAATATTGTTTTGTTTATGTTACAAAAATGATAGCAAATGTTTAGAATTAAAAATCCTAATTCCTGGTAGGTACTAATAATGAGGCTTTTGCATTAAATTTGCCTGCTAAAAATAACTTGTTTGCAGGAATTGGTCTTATTTCATTTTTGATGAGGATGGGAATAACTTAGCCTACTGATTTTTATTGACACATTTTGAAGTAGCTCTATTTTTATTCATTATGTCCCATGAAATCACTAATAAACACTTCAGAGTTTACATTTTCAACATTTAACTCTTCTGGTTAAATTATAAAAGACCTCAGGCCTCACTGTTTAATTAATTATTAAATACAAGTTTGAAATTAATTGGTATTTTGTAAAGGTCATTTCAAAATTTATCAGTTATATCCTAATTGGTGATTTGTTTTTAACATTGTTGTTTGTTGTTTTACTAATTGTATGTTTATAAAAGTAGTTATTTTATGGTTAATTATCATATCTGCTATCTCTGCTTTTACTGCAGGCGTTTAATTTATTAACATTTAACATTTTTCATATTATTTTTATTTAAGGTTCGGTGTAGGATTTAGATTTCTCTGATATTTGTAAATTATATAATATAGATTTAGAAACAATCTTGGATTAAAATGTTAAAGAAATTTTGTTTCATTTTGTAAGTTTATTTTATTTTAGGTCGTAGCAGCATAGTCACTGCGTCATGACTAAAAAATTTGAGTTCAACTGGCACATTCCAGTGCCAGAGCCTTTGCTGCAGGGCTGTGTGTTTGATCGCTGGAATGAAGAAAAGGATTCCTCGGACCACGAACCTGGTTGTTTGTTCAAAGTAGATGAATACGGGTTCTTTATTTACTGGAAGAGTGAAGGACGAGTAAGTATAATTATTAACTGTTTGAAGGAAACAATAGAGATGGGAGGGAGTACAAAAATTAAAATAAACACGAAAAAAGCAAATCACTGATTAGTTTTTTTTGCTACAAATGTTTTAGTAAAATCGTTTTAAAAAAATATTCAAATTAAGTGCTACGTTAAGTATACAAGTATACATTAAGTATACAATCCAGGAGGCTTACCCCACATTATGTCTAAAATTAAGTGTAAGAAAATTCTTTTTTATTGTCAGCCATTTTGTATTGGGACAAAATTAGGTGGGCCTTCATATAATTAATTACTCATTGGAATATATAAACTATACACAGCCACTAGTTAAATAACCTGGCTTCCAATTCCTCCGATTGTGGCAGAGAGGAAATATGTTGTGTACAGTAATACTGAACCCTCACATTTTACTAGTCCCTGCTATCAATGTTTAAATTATTTACAAAATGGTTATTGTTATTGGTTAATTTGGTATGTGATGTTTCTATACATTGTTTTTATTAATATATTTCGGTAAATATTTTGGAGTGGCAGTGAGTACAGCTTGCACTTTTTATTTAATGATTGGTCTGGTAATTTTTTTTTAAATTAGGAAGGAATGTGTTGTGGGTAAAAGATTTTATATAATTTTAAGACATTTAGTACATTTGGGGACAAACAGGGTGGAAGAAGTTGTTTGTGTATTTTGTTGTGTTAGATTTTATTCTTAGAATTTTAAAAGATAGGAATATTTGTATGTTAGTTTTTAATACAGTAATTATAAACTCGATAATATAATTTATTTTGAGGAAAAGAAATCTGAATCTACGTAATAATTTTCATCTTTCTCTCGTTAGATAAGGTGAATAAGCTTCAAATCAAGTATCCCACCTCGATGAATACTTGGTACTTACATACTTTCTTGTTTCAGGAAGGAGATGTCATTGAACTTTGCCAAGTTAGTGATATTCGTGCAGGAGGGTTACCTAAGGTGAGTTCATTTATACAAGACTGTTACGATACCGAAATTTCAAAAAATACGCCTGAAGTAGCATATCACTCACAACCCAATCATACATAATTTTATAAATTAATTGTAAGCTATTTCTATTTTTAACTTAGACTATGTACATTGACTAAAGTGACAGAAAAATTGGTTCATTTGTATGAAGGACGCTATGTGTAATACATGAAAAGAACTACAAATAGATAGGAGGCTATTGAGAAGAATCTATCGTACCACCAACTTAAAACCTTTTAATACATAAATAATAACGTTTTAATACATTTCAATTAAATGTTGTTCATACAGTATATGTAGTTTAGCCCATACCAATATAATCCCTCATAAATGGAATTTTTAAACCTGATTATTTTTTGTTTGTGTTGAAATTATACACATGTTTTAGAAAAATTAGAAAAACTATTGAAGTGTGCAACAGATCGATTGAAAAGCTTTATATTTATTTCGGTAAAAGTTAAAAAAAAATTTTAATACGTTAAAAACCATTTTTTTTGTGGTTAGTGAAAACTATTTATAAAATTTATAACAAAATGAATGGTATTTTAGTTACTGAACACATTAAAGAGCAGATTAAAGATGAAAGTGTGCGATATAAGATCTGAAACTTCTTTTATTTGTTGACTATACAAATAAACCATGATACAAAATAAGTATGTTCTGTCTAAAAACATAAAATCATTTATATATTTTAAATGGACATTATTTTTTAAAAGTTAACTACGATCAACTTAAGTTATTAATATCCTTAACAAATACAACTGATATATTTTCTTATAAGAAACATGTGAGTCTTGTAATTTGTAAAAATACAAAATTATTTTTAGTCACATTTTCTAAACAATGGAGGCCACTTTGTTAATAAACCCTCAAAGATCCTCAATTAAATAAATAACTGTCTAAGTTTAAAAAATCTAATTTAGCCTATTCTATTATTAGAAATTAAAATAAACACATTAAAAGTGGTTAATTTTATAAACAAGATGGTGGCTTTGTGTTTATATACAATGTCATGTGTTCATCATGTGTTTGGAATATTGAAAACAATCGAGACCCAGTTTAATCGTATCTTTTGATAATAGTAAAATTAAAGTGTGGAAAAACATTATATGTGTTTCTCATTTTAAAAATCAAAATCTGCATTACACAATCGAATGAAAATTAAATCGATTGTGGAGCTGTTTTTAAAGTAATAATTTTTCAAAATTGTGTTTACAAATTTGGATGTTATAAAGATTAATTAACCAAACCCCTTAAATGAAAATAACAGTTAGGTAGTAAAGCTATGCTAGGTTGTATGTTTACTCTTCCTGATTTACTTTTGTACCCATGGTTTAGCTTATATTTTAAATTATATTTGATGAAATTTCTGAAGTCAATTTTAAAAATAGGTGAAAAACTGGTGGTATTGCATTTTTTTTTAATTTTCAGGATTGTAACGTGCCGTCGTCTGCCAGCCGTTTACAAACAAATTTATCAATAAAAATTAAAAAAATAAAATAAATCAAATTTTGACAAGTTTTTTCTAAGTTAAATTAATAAAAAAAATAACCTTTTTTGCTGCGTAACAATTACTTGTACTATCATATTTTCAATTTGTATACTTTACTTTATTTATTTATTACCTTTTCAATTCCACTAAACATTATCCCTTAACCATAACAAAAACAATCAAACATAACCCCAAAATTGAAAATATTTCATGTTGTCGCCAGATCTGTGGTTGTCACAGCTGACTACCAAATCTCTGTTACGCAGATTGGTTTATTCATCTGTGCGTACAGTCATCAACTACTGGGCTGTTGATTCCAGAAAGACGAGATCTGTGTTCTACACACAGATCCCCTCCCCTGGAACCTCCAGCTGCGGCCGATAACTGACGCCATTTTATATTCCACTTAAAACTACACTGACTCTAATTTTATTAACAAGGTTCATTTTACCATGAAGTACTTTACCAGGAAGGGAAAGACTCAAATCAACGAAACATAATAGTTGGCATTAATATTTTTAATGCCCCATTTTAAATTTCAAACATACACAATAAATAAAATGAATTTGGCAAACCATAGCTAATATTAGAAATGCAGTCACTCAGACACTCATTCTTACTACTAGGCCTACTATCAAATTTAAACATACAACAATTTTAAAATATCTAAAACCTTTTGAATGCAGACTTACTTTTTTATATAACTTTTTTACTTACGTACGTTTTCTGATTTTATAGTGCACTTTATAACTTACAAACAAAAATGAATTTACGTTAGTTTTATTTATAAAAAAAAATATTCCCCTGAAAAAGTTTATAGTTTATTAAAGTTTAGCCTCGCACTGAATCACTGAATTTAGTTCTTTTAGGTTTGTATATGCATAATTCACCTTTTATACCATTGTACTGTTCAAGAAGACACCCACACTATCGGCCATTATAAGATAGCTTTCCATCACGCACATTTTCAAAAAACTTTCAAAGTCATTTACTTTGACTTCCCTCGTACGAATTGCACTGTTTTATGTTTTTTTTTTACAAAGCACTGTCTCTACTAACGATGTAACATGTTTCACTCGTATTTCTTTTCGAAATACCACAATTTTGGTACTTTTACAACATTTCACCAGCACACTACCAATACGTGTGATAGGTACGACAACTCTGCAACAAGTGAGAAAGAAGCTTGGCTCCGTCCGGCGATGTTATGTGCATGATGATGTCATTTCACGTGATTGGTTTCAACCAATCATAAACGTCTTCTTGTTTGCATC